>SZYD01000408.1:0-69142 GCA_009363875.1 Mikania micrantha | reverse complement strand
TTAAAGTGTTTATTTAGTTATGAGAATGTTTGAGTCAACAGGTGGGTTTGGACTATACTTCTTGTTTTGGACAGAACATGGAAGGAAGTTCACCGGCGGCGGACTTATGGAGATATCAGGAGGAGTAAACGGCAGATTCCTTGCTACTCATGAAACTACATTCTTTTGTCAACAATCTCCCAAGATGGGATATAGGAGCCAAACTTTCGTGAAGTTTTTAAAAGCTTTGGAAGCCTCTCGGATGCCTATTGTCACACCCCCGCCATCGGCGGAAACACGGAAGATGTGACAGAACTGTATATTGAGAATTCATTGAATATCAGAGAATGCTAAGCCTTCTGCTTAAGTGTAAAATCCATATCTAGCATTAGTTTAATACCTGAAATACATACAAAGATCAAGTATCAACTAAAAAGTTGGTGAGTTCGTAGGTTTTATGTTTAAATCAAATATTTGGAATAATAGTGGGTTGCTTACTTAAGGTGATCTCAAGGTTTTGTCTAACAGAATGCATAGGGTTATTGGTTCAGTTATTTTGGAAAGCCAAATGGCTTTTCTTTCGGGCAGACACATACTGGATGGACCATTAATTATGAATGAACTTAATGCTTGGATCAAAAAAACCAAAAAGAGGCTTTTTTTTCATTAAAATTGATTTTAACAAAGCATTTGACTCTATATCATGGGATTTCATCGACTCTATACTTGGTCAGATGAACTTCTCTCATGAATGAAGAGGGTGAGTGGTTGCTTAAATAGTTCCTGAGCTTCAGCACCAATAAATGGCTCTCCGACTTGGGGAATTGGTGTGCTAGGAAGAAGAAGCGATGCATGTTGTTATTCTAACAACTCTATGGTGCATATGGAAAGACATAAATGAGGTGATTTTTAAAAAGAAACGTCGATCATACCATTGTTTGTTTGAGGAGGTGAAATCACTTGGTATCTTTTGGTAAAAAATAGAGCCAGGTGGGATTCATTGTCATGGGAGGAATGGGGTAGTTTTTTTTTTTCTTATATTTGGTTGCTTGTCATTATTGGTGTCTGTATTTTGGTGTCCAAGCGTGCTTTAGCATCTTGCTGGCTCGTTTTGTCATTTTGGTTGTTAATGAAAGTTGTCGTTCAAAAAAAATGTTACCAAAATATAATAGAATCCCCTAAATAAATAAATGAAAATTTATGCATTGTTTCACCACCACCACACATCACCACAATCATCGCTACCACAACACCACATTCACCCCAAGAGCTATTTTTTCGTCTTTTATCAAAGGTAAAATGGACTTAAATTCACACATATGGGTGAGGTTAATGTACAAAGTGCTAGTTTGTAAAAAGTGTAAAAAGCAAAGTACTATTATAAATAACAAAGTGTTATTATAATATTTAGCAGTTCCTTATTAATAATATCACTTTCTTATTTACAACAATAACACTTTGTTTTTTACACTTTTTACAAAACTACCAATTTGTATTTGATCCTACCTTAGAACTTTACGGTCATTCACTACTCCATTGGTGTTATATTCTGTAAATAATTAGGAATAAATGAACTTGTTTATTAACAACTAGTGTAATTAATTATAATAAATATAGATTTTTAAGAAACACATGTCAGCTTTCCTATTTATAATAATACTTTATTTTTTACACTTTTTACAAAACTAACAATTTGTATTTGATCCTACCTAAGAACTTTACGGTCATTCACTACTCCATTGGTGTTATATTCTGTAAATAATTAGGAATAAATGAACTTGTTTGTTAACAACTAGTGTAATTAATTATAAACAAATATAGATTTTTAAGAAACACATGTCAGCTTTATATGCCATAAAAATAATTTTTCTGCCTCTTTTTCCTATTAAATATTTGTAAGACACAATTTTTTATTTTAATTTTTTCTCTCTTTTATTAAATGATAATGATTTTATTTAATCTTGTAATAATATGATTACAAAATAAGTCATATTCTTTAAATTTTTAGAAACTATATTTGAAAAATATATAATATGTTATTTAAAATATATAATTTTAAAATTTATTTATGTGGTAACTTTGTAAAATAATAACTAAGTTTCTCAAGTATTCCAATTAAATTATTAAAAGTTTTTCAGTCTCATTAAAGTCACTCAACTTTCATTAAGTGTTTCAACCATGTGTATTTTTTTTAAAAATTTTAAATTTTTTTTAATTAATCTTGAAAATGAAACATATACGAATATTTATAAGTATTTCATTATTATTTTGTCTCTATTTCATTTAAATTTAACAATTTTGAAACTTTTTTATTAGTTCGTAAATTTGTTTTCTTCACGATTACATCTTATTTTAAAATTAATTAGAAAAAAATTCACTTATTATTAACAAATATTCATATATGTTTCATTTGCCTCTATTTATTTTTAAAAAAATTAAATATTTATAAAAAAAAGTTGAGTGACTTTAAAAGATAAAAAAAAACTTTTGATAACTTTATTAGAGTACTTGAGAAACTTGATTACTATTAGATGACATATTTTCTTTCCTTTATTTATTTAACTACCCACATGTTTTAACCTAATAAAAAAAATATAAGTTACTCTTTCTAAAGAATTAAAGAACATTCTTGAGATATGCAAAAAGGCTTTCTTCTTGTACTTAAAAATATGTTTTCATTATCATATATAATTAACGATTTGTGATAATTGAGCCATTGTAATGATAAACCCTAATATGACTAGTATAATTATTAGTATCACATGCATTAATATTAAGCTGAACGTATTTAAAAGGAGCTGTTAGGGAGACAGCAGGCCATTTCTTTGAACACTATTCTTACGACTCGTATAGGTTTATACGGGTTGTATGGAAATCTGAATTCCGACAAATTCTGACACATCACATCACATGCCTGACATGTTCCTGCGATGGCAACCATACGACCTGTATAAGCTTATACGGCCCGTATGAAAGTTCAATCTTGAAATGCGTGCCAATCATTTGATTTCTCGGCTTGCGTATCAATTATTTGACGCGACGTTTGGATAAATACTCGATTTGAGTGTGAATACCTACTATATAATGAAGGATGAAGTTTAAGTTGTCTTCATTCAATCTATTGCTCGTTAAATATTACGTGTTTGTATTTCGAAATTGTATTAAAGGTTTAAAAATGTCGATGGGAAACAACAACTTCGGAAATGAATATATGTGTGTCTATGAAATTGATCAGGTAATTGGCTTTTTGTTTAACAGTCATTAGTTTATAAAATCTTAACATTTATTATTTTCAGGTATTTGCAGGTCCTGATAAACTGGTTGAAGGGCCATTGATAGAGGGCTTGAAAACGGTTATGTGTTAGTTAAACGTCGAAGCAAAACTAATGCATCTGGAGCCGTCATAAAGGTGTGGATCAAATGCGATCATTGCGGCGTGTACAAAGGAGAACCAAAAGTTAGACATACTGGTTCAAAGAAGACTGGATGTGAATTTGAGCTAATTGGTAAATACGAGAGAAGTTGCGGTGGTTGGAAGTTGCTTGTGGTTAACAGTGAACACAACCACAAAGGGGTTGAACAACTAGGCAGTCATCCTTACGCAATGAGATTGAACGAAGCTGAAACACGTCTAATTGAGCAACTGTCAAATCAAAACATGTTGCCCCGTGATATACTTGCATCTGTTAAGGACCAAAACCCCGATAATGTTTTTAACATTAGATCTATTCATAATGCACGACAAAAGTTACGTGCTGGACACAACACGGGGGAAACTCCAATGCAGGTCCTTTTTAACACACTGCAAAATAATAATTTTATTTACCAAACTCTAGACGATGCGTCGACGGATGTCGTGGAACAGATTTTTTTATCCACCATAATATTTGGCGCGCATTTCCTCATGTCTTGTTAATTGACACAACTTACAAAATGAACAAATACAACATGTCATTTGTTCAAATAGTTGGTGTCACGTCAACACACAAGACGTTTTGCATTGAACATGATTTTATAAGTAAGGAACGTGAAGATAATTTCGCTTGCGTGTTACAAAACCTAAAAGATACACTTCAACAGTGTATGGAGCCACGCGTTATTGTAACCGATAGCGAACTGTCTCTTATAAACGCATGTAGAAGAATATTTTATAGTGTTGCCCAATTACTTTGCAGATGACACATATTTGAAAACATATCCAAACACTGCAGGCAGTTTTTTCGTTATCAGACTCGCAAAAGTTTGGATATATGTGGCCGGTTGGGAAAGACTTTGCAACTCCAGATATTTATGAGTATAATTACAGCTGACTTCATGAATGGTTATGGACCTCTCATCATAGTAATATTCTATTTCTTGTATTTAGTTGTTTTTAGTTATATGAGACGTAATAATCTATGTATGTTTTTTAGGGGTTATCGGATATTTGCAAGTAACTTGGTTGCAAAAGTACAAAGAGATGTTTGTGTCTGCGTGGATAGATATAAACCAGAATTTTGGTCAGTGAACCACCAACAGAGTTGAAAGCCAACATTCCCTGTTAAACAAATATCTTCATTCAACCAACAACACGTAAGATAATATTGTTGGTCATGTTATTCAAATTGTGAAATCGCATGAAGAAGTCATAAAGGAAAGCTATGAAAGAAGCATAATCTTTCGTATGGCACATCACAATGATGATCAATTATTAAAAGGGCATGTATCTCATGTAGCTTTAGATTTGTTGGTTGGTGAAAAGGACAAAATTCAGATGTGGATAGCTGATGTGTTGTAAAACACATCTGTTTATCCAATTGTTTTTTGTTAGTTTTTGTACAGTTTTGTTTAGTTTTAGAATCGATTTTAACTGATTTTTCACGATTTGGTAATTTCATGCTTGCAGGTAATAAACATGTATATTTGGTACAAAAGATCAAGAAATGAGCATACTGGTTGGACGAGAACGGACCCAAGAACAAAGAAAGAAAAATCTGGATTCTGGGTGTCCTCGCGTAGCGCGAAGGGATTTTGAAACCCTGTCACATACACTAGTTCTTGTCCTTATCTGTGCATATTTGTGTTTTTTTTTTCAAATTTATTTTATTTTGTTTTATTACGTTTTGATTGATTTTGTTTATTTGCAGGTTTGGTAGTGTATGCCACACTTACGCTCACACGAACCGCCACCTGAGCTTTCATTGCCATCAAGGAGCGATTCGCAGGACTTTTCTTAAGGTTCTACGAGCGAGGTTTGGTAGTGTATGCCACACTTACGCTCACACGGACCGCCACCTGAGCTTTCATTGCCATCAAGGAGCGATTCGCGGGACTTTTCTGAAGGTTCTACAAGCGAGGTAAGTGCTTCTACTCCCATTTCTGCTGATTTTTCTAAGCATACACCACCATCTTCTTCTAGTTCTTTTACTCATTCTAGCCCACGTTCGCCTTTTGTTCCATTCATGGCGGAACGTCGCATTGTTCACCAGCAGGCCACTGCGGGATTCACGAGACTTAACAATCCCATTACTGTGCCAAACATAACGAATGAAAATTCGTGGCAGATTCCTTCTTACATCATGACAGCCATTAACAATTCTCAGTTTAATGCTCGTGATGATGAAGATGCTCCCGCACACCTTGCTAGGCTCACTCGCATCTGTGGTACATTTAACCTTCAAGTGCCACTAATGATGTGATTTTTCTACAGCTTTTTCCTTTTTCACTTGCGGGAAGAGCAGCCACTTGGCTTGACTCGCATCGTCCAGGCACCTTCATAACCTGGGCTAGCCTTAGGGACGAATTCCTTAAGAAGTATTTTCCTCCAGCTAAGGCCGCCCGCTTGAGAGATGAGATCCATTCGTTTCGAATGGTCCCTCATGAGCCCTATTATCTCGCTTGGGAGAGGTTCCAAAACCTTCTAAGCGAATGCTCCCAGCATGGTTTGTCTGAATGGGCCCTTGTAGAGAAATTCTACGATGGACTCACATATGAGACTCGTGCCCGATTTGACACTTCTGCAGGAGGCCGCCTCATGGGTAAGAGGGATGTGGCTGAATGCAATGACCTTTTTAAGAGTTTTGCTTAGGCCGAGTATGAGCAACGGTCTGCAAATAAGAATTCAACTCCTATTACTATTTCTTCCTCGTCAATGAGGGGTGTTCACCATGTGAACACGGACACTAGTGTTGCTACTGCTCTTGAGTCTTTAGCTAGGGTTGTTAGGGATTTGAAGATGAGAGTGGATCAGTGTTAGATTTGCAGAGGTGGTCATGCCACGTCTGAGTGTTTGGTGAGCCAGGAGCAGGCTAACTATTTAGGAGGACAGGGTAGGTACGGGCAATCACACAACCCCGGATGGGGAAATCCTCAGAACTCCCAGCCCTTTAGATCTTCAGGTAACCCCCTGGATTTCATTCTGGTAATCCTCAGAATCAGGGACATAGTCAAGCTCCTAGTGGTAGCAATCATGGTAGCATTTTGGGTGGCAGTGGTAGCATGGGTAGGATTGAAGAATTATTGACTCAGCTAGTGGCTAAGGATGCCACTACACAGAAGATCCTACATGAGCACGATGTCCCCCTCAAGAACCAACAATCTGCGTTCTTGGATTTACAGCGAACGGTTGGTGACATAGCCAAACGGTTGGATAAACGGCCCCAAGGCCAGTTCCCGGGTCAACCCCAAACCAACCCAAACGCCCACGTTACGGCGGTTGCCACCAGTTCTAGAGGAGGTGGAGGAGAGAGATTCATACCACCGGTGTTGGTGGAAGTTGAGGAGAGTGAGAGAGTGGTCCCACCGGTTGATTTAGATGAGGAGGAACCGGTGGATGAAGAAATTGAGATGGAGACTCCTGGAAGGGTGCCCATGAGGCTAGTCCTAGCAAGTACTGCCTCTAACATCGAGTCTCCTATTGAGAAACCAGTAGTTGGTAAGCCGGTCATGTTTAAACCGACCTCGGAGATTGATATTTTTCGTGTTCCTTACCCAGCGCGTTTAACTAATCAAAAACACGCTAAGGAATACGGGCACTTTCTTGACATGTTTAAACAGCTCAAGATCAATCTCCTGTTTATTGAAACTCTTCAGCGTATACCAAAATATGTTAAGTTTCTCAGAGATTTGTTGAAGAGTAAGGATCGGTTGGGAGAGGTTACCAACGTCCTATTGAGCGCGGGGTGTTCCGCGGTGATTTTAAACAAGCTGCCTGAGAAACTTGCAGATCCGGGAATGTTTACAATCCCAGGTTTATTTGGTGATGATGTTACGAGGCATGCCTTGGAGGACTCAGGGGCTAGCATCAATCTGATGCCATATTCTCTTTATGAGAAGCTAGCTCTTGGTGACTTGTCCCCCACGCGCATGACCTTATTGTTGGCGGACAGGTCGGTTAATTGTCCACGGGGAATCTTGAAGAATGTTTTGGTCAAAATGGATAGGTTTGTGTTTCCCATGGACTTTGTTGTGATGGACATGGAGGCGGACACAGCGGTCCCCATCATTCTTGGGCGCCCATTCTTGTGCACTGCTAAGGCTATTATAGACGTGTATGACGGTAGACGCACTTTTAGAGTGGGTGATGAGAGTTTTTGTCCGAAGATAGCAAATTCTGTGAGCTCCAATGGTGAGTTAGTCCATACAGTTGATGGAGTGAATTCGGTAGGTGATGAGGTAGGTGTGAATGAAGTTATGGGAGAGGGACCATGGGATGTTGGTGATCGTGGTCCTGATTTGATTGTAGGGGAGGAGGTTTCCTTCGATACTCCCATTATAGTTGAGTTTGAGTGAGCTTTTCGGTTAAACTCCCAAGTCTAGAGTTTGTAGAGTTAGTAGTTTCCTAATGTCGCTGGTGTGTTTTTTATTTTCGTTATTGTTTTTCGTTTTTCGTTTTCGTGTGTTTTAATGTGTTTTGTAGGTTTTTGATCAATTTGATGCAATAAAGATGGATTGGAGCCACCTGGTATGTTTTCTTTGCCTTAGAATGCTTTTGGAAGATTTAGTGGAAAAAAGGGGGTGAAAATTTGGCTAAGGCATGAAAATGCCAAAACTCTCTGGAAAAATGACCCCGTCGCGTCACACGAGGGCCACAAGCCCATCTGTCGTGCTACGGAGGGTTTCTGGTCAAACCACGGGTCAACGCATCGTCGCGCTACGCGATGGGCACTTCGTGTAACATCTGTGCCGGAATCGTTACCGGAACAGTAAACTGTACAGTAATTTGTACAGTAACTCAGGTACACTTTACGGGAAACTATGCTATGCTATTGATACATTTCTGATTAACATGAAATTACTATACGATTGTCTGAATCTGACTTAAACCTTAGGGTTTAACACGTCAGAAACTTGTCAGACAACACAGTGTGGAAACATAAATACTTGATTTGATACTATTATGTATAAACGTATGTGAAGTGAAACAAAACAAAACCATAACGATTATTGTTACGGAATGCTAAACCGACGAGTTATTCGTATAGGTGACGATCTGTACAAATGATTCTGATAGTTTAATGTTCTGAAATAATGACTTAACAGTAGAAAACAAGAATCAGAAAGCTAAACTATCGTCGTGTTCGTTCGAATGACGATTCGAACGAATACGTGCGATGGCGACGCGATCTGACGAAACGAAAACGAAAACGAATAATGATACGAACGATCACAAATTTAAGGAAATAAAATATTTCCTATTTTACAATTTTGAAACTCATCATAAAATAAATAAACCGAACTGTTTTTGTTAAATGGCGAACGAACTAACGAAACGCGAAAAATTAAATAATAACACGCAAAAAATATTTTAATTCGAAAAGATAAATAAACGCAACTGAATTTAAAAGAAATTCAAGAAATAAATAACATTCGAGTCGTTAAAATAAACTCATTTTATTTTATTTACAAAATATGCGCGTAACGATCCGGATACCCGACGAAACTACGAACCGAGCAACCTAAACGAACCCGGATACCCGTTGGAGTATATAAACACCAATTACCTCATTTATTTCATTTTATTCAATCTCTCTCTCTCACACTTTCTCTCAACTCGTCACCACCACCAACACTCAAAAATTCAACTTCAAACCATGAGATCTTCCTCAATTCTTGATGGAATCGCGTGATTCTTGCGCCTAAACGACCATCTCGAAGCCCTCTACAAGAAAGTACAGCGGATCTGAAGCTTTGGCCACGAAAATCAGAGGTATGGAGCGTGAAAACATACGGAAATTAGGGTTTTCATGCATACAACCGAACCACACCCTCACAATCGGCATTTAGCATCATACATCGAACACCTGGAGCCATGAACAACTCATCTACACACGTGCTAACCTCAGATCAGTAGACATGTTGACCAACTCGATGTTGATGGTTCACAGATGGTGTGGGTTCGACGGCCGAACCTTTGAAAGGTGGCCGAACCCTTTCCCACATGGTCGAACCTTTCTGCTCTTCTACTTGAGCCGAACCTTTGTCAAGCCGCAAACCCTACAGGTCGTCTGGACAGCGAACCATTGAGCATAGGGACGAACCTTTTTCCTTCTTTTTACGAACCTACACTCTAGCAGCCGAACCCTAGCTGTTTTCTCACGAACTCAACATGAGTGGCGAACCCTAGCATGTTCCCTCAACGAACCTTCCATGCAGAACCTAACCTGAACGAACCTCCAAGCACTACATCTTGTTCACGAACCATATACAGTAGGCGAACCCTTGAATTCTGAACGAGCCCACCACCACCGAACATTATCAGTTGGGCCATCTGTGGACTTGTGATAGCCATAAACTTATATGTTACTGCCAAGCCTTCGATTAATTCATGAAACACGATATTGGGCCCAATTACTTTCTTAGGCCCATCTGTTACAATTCCCACGTTTTCCCTAGGCCCAAATAAGCCTTTCGGCCCAGCATAGACACCCCGGCCCACATGAAATTTGATTAGGCCCACAGCAAAAATGTTCAGTCGATTCAAGGCCCAAAACATTCGTAGCCCAACCTCTTTTGGCCCAAGTAATAACCGGATAAAGACACACATGTGGCCCATGCCTTTTCCCTTGATTCGGCCCATATAGGTTGACTGGCCCAACCCTCTTACTCAGCCCATTTGATCGCCCCACACCCCTTGACTACTTCGGCCCAACCTTTTGTTAATCGGCCCAAAGCTCATTCATTGGCCCAAGCCACCATTTACTTAGGCCCAACAATGATTAACAAGCCCAATGAACAATGGCCCACTAACATTTGAGACCCCCTTATTGTTTAAGCCCAATTTAATCAAGAAGGGCTTACAAGATTATCCGGCCCAATGGGTGTTAAGTAACTCATAAACATATGAATGAACGTTGCAAATGATGAAAATAATGAACAACCACATTGATGAAATAAACACTTTATTTATTATAAGATGATAATAAGTTTTAAACAAGTTACATAAAGGTTTAAAAGTCCATTATACAAATGATACTTTGTGATTAGGGAACAAGTATTGAATCTTTAACAAAGAAGAATTGGGACCGGATAACAAACACGATTCATAAGTGTTAGTCAACTTTAGGACTAACACTTACACGCACAACAAATCCTTATAAACTTATACTTATAAGTTACAAACATTATGAAATCAATACAGGAGTTTGAACATCATAACGAAAGCAAACAAAGAGCGCGTGTATTCTTATTCTACTTAGTCAAGCATGTCGGACATAAGGTGAGTTCATTGTCCCCTTTTCAAACTTATTTGTTTTACTTCGGGACTGAGAAGCATGTTAAACATTTTCATAAAATTCTTGAAATGTTATTTAATGCTTTAAACATAAACATGATACTTATGTTGAAACTTATGCTAGAACTTAGAATACTTTGAAAAGCAATAGACTTGAAACTTATACGTTAAACTTGAGGCTTGAAAACATATGTTGGATGCTTATGAGACTTGATGCTCATGCTACCACAATATGCTTAAACTTGGTGATTGATGCTTATGTTGCAAACTAGAAACTTAATTTATACACTTGATGCTTAAACTAAGTGCTTAAATGCTTATGTTATAAACTATATTCTTAAACTATATCCTTAAAGCTTATGCTATAAACTATATTCTTAAGCTATGCTATTTATACTTATGCTCTAAGCTATATTCTTAAACGCCACCCTTGATGCTTACGCTATAAACTATATTCTTAAACTACACACTCGAGGCTTATGCTATAACCTATATTCATAAACTAGATGCTTAATGCTATATACTAATGCCAAGTGCTGATGCTATAATGCAAATACCATATGCTTATCATGCTTAAATGCTCGAAATGCTTGGAGTGCTCATAATGCTATAAACTTTGAAAACTATAAACTTGTTATGCAAAAGCAACGGTTTGGCCTCTCAGTGCTTGCCTTACCGGTTGTGAAACTATTTGGATGCTAAAACTATTGGCTATGGAAGAACAATAGTTGGTCTCTCAGTGCTTGCCTTCGTGTGTTCTTCCTAGTCGGGACTTGAAGAACAATAGTTGGTCTCTCAGTGCTTGCCTTCATGTGTTCTTCACAGTCAGGACTAGAAGGCACCTATTATGGTCTCTCAGTGCTTGCCATAGGGTGACCTTTATAGTCGGGACTTGAGGGGTGGACTTATGGCCTCTCAGTGCTTGCCATACAGTGATTCCTCAATGTTCACTCATGCTATACACTTAAACATAATGCTAAAGCTATAAACGAAATGGAGGGTAGGTAAGAAGCTTAATTATCATTAACAGCAATGTCCTATGCGACTTAGTATGTGGTGGGATGTTGGCTAGGGCTTGTTCCCTTACATATGCCCTATATATAAGCATACCGGGTTGGATGATACAGGTGGTGTTAATGAGATTAAGGTTGTTACCTAGGGGATGCATGAATGCTTTTGGGTCAACATCATAAACTTTTAAACATGATGCTTG
This sequence comes from Mikania micrantha, assembly GCA_009363875.1. Classification (NCBI taxonomy): domain Eukaryota; kingdom Viridiplantae; phylum Streptophyta; class Magnoliopsida; order Asterales; family Asteraceae; genus Mikania; species Mikania micrantha. Next base: position 57,239 of record SZYD01000408.1, on the reverse strand, counting down.
TTAAACTTATTGAAGCTATTACAGAAGAATGCTATAGACTTGTAAACTTTGAAAACAGTAAACTAAAGCTATGATGAAGGATGAATTGATTGGTAGGTAAAATGCTTAATTATTATTAACAACGGTGTCATATCCGGGTTAGTATGTGGTGGGATGTTGGCTAGGGCTTGTTCCCTTACATATGCCCTATATATAAGCATACCGACTTGGATATTACATGTGGAGTTAATGAGGTTAAGGTTTTACTGAAGGAGGTTTGTGAAACTATTTTTAAACTTATAAACTTTATGAACTCACCAACCGTTGTGTTGACTTGATCTTTTTACATGCTTTCTCAGGTGAAGAACAGGTTTAATTTAAGCTTTTGGATATGCATACTAGGCTGCCCAGATAGAGGACCTAGTAGACTTTTGGAGAAGCACATCCTTTGTTGATGACACATATCACTTATGATATCTTGTACATACACAAGACATTTAATTCTTTTGGTTAGGTTTACTCAGTTAAATTGCAGAACATTGCTATTGTAATTTAACTTTGTAATCCTATATATCATGTGATTGTGCTTTAGTTATTCTTAAACGTTGATGCTATGTAAACAATCTGATCATCATGATTATCACCCGTGATATCACGCCCCGGGAACCTTCCGCCCGACGGGGACTCCGATCCAACCCCGCCGGCTCGGGGTGTGACAGATTGGTATCAGAGCTCAAGGTTATAGAGAATATTAGGTCACTTACTTAAATGGTTTGGCCTAGACTATAATTTAGGGACCCACATGTAGAGAATTTAAGACTTAAGTTTGCATTATGTTTCTGCATTCGATCACTGCACTAACCAAATCCTTTTGGTTATGATCAGAATGCCGCCTAGAAAACAACCGACTCCGGTGCCTACTACATAGACTTCTGCACCACACTCTTCAACACCTTCACCTGCAGATTCACCACCGCCACCTCCTCCTCCTCCACATAGTCCTCCTCCGAACACGACTACGAGACCAGTCATTGATCCTGCCACTATCGCCTTGGCGACACTTCTGAGCACTCAGTTGACAAGTCAACTGAAAGATGTCATCCCAGAGATGATTAATAGGATTCAAGGACATGGCAACAACTCGGGACATACCACAGGGGAAGCTAGTGGAAACACTAGCCACACCTCAGACTGCTCCTACAAGTCTTTTGTAGGATGCAAACCACCTAGCTTTACTGGAGTCGAGGGAGCTGTCGGACTAATCCAATGGCTCGAGAAAATGGAGAACACTCTGGACATAAGTAGTTGTCCGGAACATCACAAAGTGCGCTATGCAGCAGTATCTTTCAGCAAACGAGCTTTAACATGGTGGAACGCATAAATCCGAGCCCGAGGAAGGGATGAAACAATGACAATGCCTTGGGCGGAGTTCAAACTTCTTCTGAGGAACGAATTCTGTCCGAAACATGAACTGCAGCAGTTAGAGATTGAGCTCTTGAGCCACGTGATGAAGGGAGCCGACCATATGACGTTCACCACCCGCTATCACGAACTGGTAGCTTTGGTGCCAGAGATGGTGCCAACTTTGGAAAAGCTGATTGACGGATATGTTGCTGGTTTACCCTCCTGCATACAGAGTATTGTGCTGGCTGCAAATCCTGCTACCTTGGAGTCAGCCATTGCTCTTTCAGCTAAACTTACTGGGGTAATGGTGAAGTCTGGGGTTCTGAAAGATGACACAGGAAAATCCAAGGAAGCAGAAACGAAGAAGCCCGAACAACACCAAACAAAGAAGCAAAAGGTCATCGGAAACTAAGCAGTGGCTACACCTCTGAGACAAGCCCCTGCAGTACCTGTCAACCCTGCACCCAAAAACTATGTGGGAATGCATCCTCAGTGCATACACTGCAGATTTCATCATCCTACTACGGTGCCATGCAGGCAATGCAACAACTGTGGCCGACTAGGTCACCGGACTCAACAATGCCGTGCTCCAGTCACACAAGCTACAAACAACGCCGCAGTAGCAATTCCTCCACCACAAAATCCTGGCAATCATAACAACAACAATCGAGGATGCTATAACTGCGGAGAATTTGGTCATTTCTCCAGGGACTGCCCGAAAAGAGTACAACAAGGAGCACCAGCACCTCGTGGGAGGGTATACATGATTGGAGCCGCTGCAGCACGCCAAGACCCGGCAACGGGTACTGGTATGTAGCATCTCCTCACTCGTAATACTTCATTTTATTTTGATAACTAGTATGAATAAGAAATTAATCTTATTCCTACTAGTATAATCACATGAGTATTCTATAGAACTTAGGAATTCTTTCATTGTGATAGAAACTATGAGAGAATTCTTAGTTGATGCACATAACCTATGTAGGAAACCATAGCTAACATTAAAATTGTGTAACAGCTGATGCTCATAGCATCGGTTGGTTGGAACAATGAGGTGTTAGAGTCACACAAGGATTAAGCAAGCCATAACAATAAGACAACTATGAGCAATAGGACTAGCAAAACTTTGAGGCTATATGCAGGAAATCCCAAACGCAACCTAGAGCTTAATCTGGAAGCGTAAGGATATTACATTAAGCAAAGTTTTCCCACTTATTACAAAGAAAGTTGTATCGTTAATAACTTTTAAATTTCGGGACGAAATTTCTTTAACAAGGGGAGACTGTAACATCTGTGCCGGAATCGTTACCGGAACAGTAAACTGTACAGTAATTTGTACAGTAACTCAGGTACACTTTACGGGAAACTATGCTATGCTATTGATACATTTCTGATTAACATGAAATTACTATACGATTGTCTGAATCTGACTTAAACCTTAGGGTTTAACACGTCAGAAACATGTCAGACAACACAGTGTGGAAACATAAATACTTGATTTGATACTATTATGTATAAACGTATGTGAAGTGAAACAAAACAAAACCATAACGATTATTGTTACGGAATGCTAAACCGACGAGTTATTCGTATAGGTGACGATCTGTACAAATGATTCTGATAGTTTAATGTTCTGAAATAATGACTTAACAGTAGAAAACAAGAATCAGAAAGCTAAACTATCGTCGTGTTCGTTCGAATGACGATTCGAACGAATACGTGCGATGGCGACGCGATCTGACGAAACGAAAACGAAAACGAATAATGATACGAACGATCACAAATTTAAGGAAATAAAATATTTCCTATTTTACAATTTTGAAACTCATCATAAAATAAATAAACCGAACTGTTTTTGTTAAATGGCGAACGAACTAACGAAACGCGAAAAATTAAATAATAACACGCAAAAAATATTTTAATTCGAAAAGATAAATAAACGCAACTAAATTTAAAAGAAATTCAAGAAATAAATAACATTCGAGTCGTTAAAATAAACTCATTTTATTTTATTTACAAAATATGCGCGTAACGATCCGGATACCCGACGAAACTACGAACCGAGCAACCTAAACGAACCCGGATACCCGTTGGAGTATATAAACACCAATTACCTCATTTATTTCATTTTATTCAATCTCTCTCTCTCTCACACTTTCTCTCAACTCGTCACCACCACCAACACTCAAAAATTCAACCTCAAACCATGAGATCTTCCTCAATTCTTGATGGAATCGCGTGATTCTTGCGCCTAAACGACCATCTCGAAGCCCTCTACAAGAAAGTACAGCGGATCTGAAGCTTTGGCCACGAAAATCAGAGGTATGGAGCGTGAAAACATACGGAAATTAGGGTTTTCATGCATACAACCGAACCACACCCTCACAATCGGCATTTAGCATCATACATCGAACACCTGGAGCCATGAACAACTCATCTACACACGTGCTAACCTCAGATCAGTAGACATGTTGACCAACTCGATGTTGATGGTTCACAGATGGTGTGGGTTCGACGGCCGAACCTTTGAAAGGTGGCCGAACCCTTTCCCACATGGTCGAACCTTTCTGCTCTTCTACTTGAGCCGAACCTTTGTCAAGCCGCAAACCCTACAGGTCGTCTGGACAGCGAACCATTGAGCATAGGGACGAACCTTTTTCCTTCTTTTTACGAACCTACACTCTAGCAGCCGAACCCTAGCTGTTTTCTCACGAACTCAACATGAGTGGCGAACCCTAGCATGTTCCCTCAACGAACCTTCCATGCAGAACCTAACCTGAACGAACCTCCAAGCACTACATCTTGTTCACGAACCATATACAGTAGGCGAACCCTTGAATTCTGAACGAGCCCACCACCACCGAACATTATCAGTTGGGCCATCTGTGGACTTGTGATAGCCATAAACTTATATGTTACTGCCAAGCCTTCGATTAATTCATGAAACACGATATTGGGCCCAATTACTTTCTTAGGCCCATCTGTTACAATTCCCACGTTTTCCCTAGGCCCAAATAAGCCTTTCGGCCCAGCATAGACACCCCGGCCCACATGAAATTTGATTAGGCCCACAGCAAAAATGTTCAGTCGATTCAAGGCCCAAAACATTCGTAGCCCAACCTCTTTTGGCCCAAGTAATAACCGGATAAAGACACACATGTGGCCCATGCCTTTTCCCTTGATTCGGCCCATATAGGTTGACTGGCCCAACCCTCTTACTCAGCCCATTTGATCGCCCCACACCCCTTGACTACTTCGGCCCAACCTTTTGTTAATCGGCCCAAAGCTCATTCATTGGCCCAAGCCACCATTTACTTAGGCCCAACAATGATTAACAAGCCCAATGAACAATGGCCCACTAACATTTGAGACCCCCTTATTGTTTAAGCCCAATTTAATCAAGAAGGGCTTACAAGATTATCCGGCCCAATGGGTGTTAAGTAACTCATAAACATATGAATGAACGTTGCAAATGATGAAAATAATGAACAACCACATTGATGAAATAAACACTTTATTTATTATAAGATGATAATAAGTTTTAAACAAGTTACATAAAGGTTTAAAAGTCCATTATACAAATGATACTTTGTGATTAGGGAACAAGTATTGAATCTTTAACAAAGAAGAATTGGGACCGGATAACAAACACGATTCATAAGTGTTAGTCAACTTTAGGACTAACACTTACACGCACAACAAATCCTTATAAACTTATACTTATAAGTTACAAACATTATGAAATCAATACAGGAGTTTGAACATCATAACGAAAGCAAACAAAGAGCGCGTGTATTCTTATTCTACTTAGTCAAGCATGTCGGACATAAGGTGAGTTCATTGTCCCCTTTTCAAACTTATTTGTTTTACTTCGGGACTGAGAAGCATGTTAAACATTTTCATAAAATTCTTGAAATGTTATTTAATGCTTTAAACATAAACATGATACTTATGTTGAAACTTATGCTAGAACTTAGAATACTTTGAAAAGCAATAGACTTGAAACTTATACGTTAAACTTGAGGCTTGAAAACATATGTTGGATGCTTATGAGACTTGATGCTCATGCTACCACAATATGCTTAAACTTGGTGATTGATGCTTATGTTGCAAACTAGAAACTTAATTTATACACTTGATGCTTAAACTAAGTGCTTAAATGCTTATGTTATAAACTATATTCTTAAACTATATCCTTAAAGCTTATGCTATAAACTATATTCTTAAGCTATGCTATTTATACTTATGCTCTAAGCTATATTCTTAAACGCCACCCTTGATGCTTACGCTATAAACTATATTCTTAAACTACACACTCGAGGCTTATGCTATAACCTATATTCATAAACTAGATGCTTAATGCTATATACTAATGCCAAGTGCTGATGCTATAATGCAAATACCATATGCTTATCATGCTTAAATGCTCGAAATGCTTGGAGTGCTCATAATGCTATAAACTTTGAAAACTATAAACTTGTTATGCAAAAGCAACGGTTTGGCCTCTCAGTGCTTGCCTTACCGGTTGTGAAACTATTTGGATGCTAAAACTATTGGCTATGGAAGAACAATAGTTGGTCTCTCAGTGCTTGCCTTCGTGTGTTCTTCCTAGTCGGGACTTGAAGAACAATAGTTGGTCTCTCAGTGCTTGCCTTCATGTGTTCTTCACAGTCAGGACTAGAAGGCACCTATTATGGTCTCTCAGTGCTTGCCATAGGGTGACCTTTATAGTCGGGACTTGAGGGGTGGACTTATGGCCTCTCAGTGCTTGCCATACAGTGATTCCTCAATGTTCACTCATGCTATACACTTAAACATAATGCTAAAGCTATAAACGAAATGGAGGGTAGGTAAGAAGCTTAATTATCATTAACAGCAATGTCCTATGCGACTTAGTATGTGGTGGGATGTTGGCTAGGGCTTGTTCCCTTACATATGCCCTATATATAAGCATACCGGGTTGGATGATACAGGTGGTGTTAATGAGATTAAGGTTGTTACCTAGGGGATGCATGAATGCTTTTGGGTCAACATCATAAACTTTTAAACATGATGCTTGTTAAACTTATTGAAGCTATTACAGAAGAATGCTATAGACTTGTAAACTTTGAAAACAGTAAACTAAAGCTATGATGAAGGATGAATTGATTGGTAGGTAAAATGCTTAATTATTATTAACAACGGTGTCATATCCGGGTTAGTATGTGGTGGGATGTTGGCTAGGGCTTGTTCCCTTACATATGCCCTATATATAAGCATACCGACTTGGATATTACATGTGGAGTTAATGAGGTTAAGGTTTTACTGAAGGAGGTTTGTGAAACTATTTTTAAACTTATAAACTTTATGAACTCACCAACCGTTGTGTTGACTTGATCTTTTTACATGCTTTCTCAGGTGAAGAACAGGTTTAATTTAAGCTTTTGGATATGCATACTAGGCTGCCCAGATAGAGGACCTAGTAGACTTTTGGAGAAGCACATCCTTTGTTGATGACACATATCACTTATGATATCTTGTACATACACAAGACATTTAATTCTTTTGGTTAGGTTTACTCAGTTAAATTGCAGAACATTGCTATTGTAATTTAACTTTGTAATCCTATATATCATGTGATTGTGCTTTAGTTATTCTTAAACGTTGATGCTATGTAAACAATCTGATCATCATGATTATCACCCGTGATATCACGCCCCGGGAACCTTCCGCCCGACGGGGACTCCGATCCAACCCCGCCGGCTCGGGGTGTGACACTTCGAAGGTTGTCGCGCTACGCGACGCATATCCAGACGGCTTAAATGCCCTTTTTCAAGCCCTAATTCGTCACCATTTCACCTCTTCATCTTTACAAAGTGTTCTAAGTCGATTTCAAGGTAATGTGGCCATCTAATTTCTTTTTTGTTGCATTTGATTTAGGTTTTTCAATGTTTAAGATAGTTAATGGTCCTCTTGCTGGTTTGTGGTTGGGCTTAATCATGGATATCATTATTATTCTTTGGATGTGTTGATGCTTGTTTGATCTTTGTCTTGTGTAGATTTTGTTTGTATGTTTGTAGCCTGTGGAGCAAAATTTGTAGAGTGAAGAGCTTACGTGGAAAGACTGGCACTCGACAGTCTTCTTTTAACCAGCTAAGTCATTTTCAGTTTTTACTTACTTTTATTTTTAGTTTTTTCTTTGGGGTTTCCTTTTTCTCTACATTAGGGACAATGTAAAGTTTAAGTGTGGGGACGTGAAACTTAGTTTAATTTTGTTTCAAAAGTTTGTTTTTGCATTTTAGTTTTAGTTTACTTAGATCTTGAGTCAAAAATTTTTGAAAATTTTTGTTTTTATTTTGGTTTCCACATCTTTAACTTAGATCTTCCTTGTCATTGTTTAAGTTGGTTGCAAAAGCATGATGGGAAATGATAGGAAAGTTGGGTTATGATAGGAAAGTTGGGTTTTGTGGTTTCATTCATCATTGACTCGTTGGTTTGGGATCTATGCTTTGGTTATAGGATGTGTGGGTAGGCTCAACTGATTTTTCTGTTCCTTAGGATTGGTATAATTTTACTTAAATGCATGATTTTCATGGGAAACATCTTGGGGATTTGGAATTAATGAAACTGTTTTCTGGTTTTTAAAAGAACCTTTGCATAATAACAAATAAGAGTTTTGAAAATCTGATTTTTGTTTGGCACATAAGTATTCTTTTTATGAGAATAAATTCGAGTCTTATGGCGCCCCCATTCAATCAAATGAGCTGAGATAAAAGAAAAAAAAAGAAAAGAAAAGAAGTTGGACTTAAACTTATGTGCCACACGCCGGGTTGCAGCCTGGTTGAAACACCACTAAGTTAAGTTCAATGGATTGAAAAAGAAAAAAAAATAAATGCTCACGCTTCCATCTGTTTCCATTTGTAAAAGTTTGATTTGAGAAATTTCTTTCTTTGTTTATATGTGAGGATAACTTGAAAACTGGAATCCAGGATTGATTTGCTTTTAATTTCCTAAGTGTGGGTCTAATGAAATGAAATGTAGAACATTATCATAATATAACTATGATTAAGGGACTTGAATAATCAGTATGGGTTTAACAGGATAACAATACTTGCAATCTTTTCCAAAGCATTGAATTTTGAATTGATAAGTTTAATTGTGTATAAACCATTTTATTTAGCTATGATCCCAGATTTTTGCATAAGCCTTTTTCAGGGACGAAAAAGAGATAAGTGTGGGGATGTGATGTGTTGTAAAACGCATCTGTTTATCCAATTGTTTTTTGTTAGTTTTTGTACAGTTTTGTTTAGTTTTAGAATCGATTTTAGCTGGTGTTTCACAATTTGGTAATTTCATGCTTGCAGGTAATAAACATGTATATTTGGTACAAAAGATCAAGAAAATGAGCATCCTGGTTGGACGAGAACGGACCCAAGAACAAAGAAAGAAAAATCTGGATTCTGGGTATCCTCGCATAGCGTGAAGGGGTTTTGAAACCATGTCGCGTAGCGCGACAGGTGGAAATTACATGTTTGCCCTTTTAATGATGATGGGTTGACCCGATAGTTTTGTCGGGTAGCGGGTACCCTCGCGTAGCGCGAGGGGTTTCTTAATGTGCGTCGCGTAGCGCGACGAGGGGAAAATCTCAGAAATTCGAGTTTAACCTAATTAAAACGGCTGGAGGCGAGGGGATTTGGGAGACACGATCAGAGAAGACGGCTGGAGGCGATTAGAAGCTATTTCATGGTCTGGGAGGCATCGGATTGAAGATTGGAGAGTTTTGGATCATTGTTGGAGTTATCCAAACATTCGGTTTATTGTTTCTTGTTACTTTGTTGATTCCTATGTGTATTTCAGACTTTGCATATGTTATGATTATGTTTATGACTATGTTTAGTGGCTAAGCACATAAAGCTACCTAGGTTAGATGATTATATGTGTTTGATTGTGGTTTGTTTTGGTTTTGGAACAATATGATGTGTTGAAACTTGTGATTTGAAGACTTGATTTGGAATATTGGATGTAATCATGTGCTTTTTACTGTTTATTGAATGATGCTATACTCCTCATGTGCCTTGGTAATTGTCTGTCATTTAATAGGTGCATGCTAGATCAATTACTGTGTGTCTTTGATTAGTGGGTGGATTACTGTGATCAGGTAATTCATAGGAGTGTTTTATCATGACTTAGACGGATTAGGTGTGCAACTAACTTCAATAGCTGTAAGGTGAGAAGTTATTAATAAGTCTTGATTGTTAGATTCCTAGGTTAGAGACTTCGTGAGGAGATCGCCCTAGTGTGTCTGTCAATTCTTGTTTATTGAATCCAATAGGAAAACCCAAGTCATCCCTAGCATTTAAGTGAACTGTGACTTTCGCGCTGTGAGGTAGATTGTTAAACAGTTACTTCTTAAGTGTTATGAGATTATCGCACTGTGAGGTAGATAATCTAGCGGATATTTCATAAGCAATTGGATGACCTGTGAGGAGAATCCATTTAACCGGTGGTTTAACAGCTTTTAGGGATTTTAATTGACTATCCTTGAGAAGGGTCGAGGGTGTTCTAATTTTCCTTTGAGTTTAGTATTTTAAGATTCCGGTAGCATATCATTTACAATACCGATAGAACCTTGTTAAGCATGTATAGGATTCGAGCCTAGGTAGTGTTTTCTCCATTTGATTCTCTTCTTTGTCCGACGTCTGTTCTCGTTTTAGTTTTTCTTCCATTTAAGTCATTTTTAGTTGTTAGTAAAACCCCCTCCTTATTATTTATTTAATTCAGCACATTTGTATAAGATAAGTTTTATGAGTCTAGTTAGCGTAATCTGTAGAGGTCCGTGGATTCGATATCCGGACTTGCTTTAGCTTTATTATTTTCGATAGGTTCACTTGCATATCGGTAGTTTAGTATTTTAGAGAGTCTAGAGTATTACTTAGTGTCTAGGATAGTTGTGATTTTTGTTATTTTTAATTTAGCTACCGCACGACATCAATAGCATGTAATTCATCATGTGGTTGTCATTTTTTCACGAGCTGTGGATTTCCATGTGCATGTCGTCTATCTAATAGTATGATTTCATTAAATTTAATTATATATTTACATATATATTTTTGTATAATCATAATTTGTTTTTTATTATTTTAAAACATATGCTAAAATTAAACTGGATAAGATAGACGTGTTTTGGCGTAAGCTTGATTTAAATCTGTCATTACTTAACGTGGATGCAAGCGTTGATATTGATGTCCAAATGGATCGGGTGATACAACATATTAAGCTTCAACCGAATCTAGTGAAGAAGAATATGAAAGTTTTAAGTGCGGTTTTCCCACTTAAATCAATGAAAAAAGAACCTGTTGTGCAAACTAACACTCGTGGGCGTCCATATTTAAAGACAAAACAAAAAAAAACAAGTGCCTGCCCGAAACAGTTCATTTATAAAAGCCAAAGAAAAACAAGCAGGATCTTTTAACGGACGCTCATGATAGTCAGTTGTAGCGTGCTAATTCGTTTTCTTCAATGACAAAAATGCACAATTTCATGGGGTCATCGCAACCAACTGTTGGGTTATCGCAACAAACCGTTGGCATCTCAGTAAATCTCACTGGTCACCAACTGTAAAATTTGAACCGGTTCAAAAATGACATTCCTAAAGTTTTCCACCCATACATCTCACAAATACAAGACTTTACTCTTGACGGAAATTGTGGCTTTAGGTCTATGGCTGTTGCTTTAGGATTTCCTGGACAACACTGATTAAACATTCATCAAGAACTCCTGAATGAGTCGATCCGAAATGCAAACCTGTACAGGTTTGTCTTTCCTGGAATTTTTGACGAAATTCAAGAATCCTTGAAATGGTCAAAACCTGAATTTGCTCCACAGCGTTATTGGCTGCAAATGCCGCAGACTAGAGTTTTAATTGCTAATGCGTTTGGTGTGATTGTGATTTGTATAACCAATAACGCTTCCGCAACAATTTTCCTGTTATGGACGTCGGCTGAATATCATCTACCACATCCTGTTGTGTCATTCGTACTTGTTAACGACAACCATTTTGTAATGGTTGAACTTAATGGAGATTATCCAATGCCAAACCAAGTTGGTACTGGTCAACATACAAAAGCAACACGCTGCTAGCTGGGAGATGTGATATAAGCCTCGTCTTAATTCGTATACCAATTGGTTGGAAAACAGTCAAGAACCGCCGGATTTTATAGATTTAAGTACATACGGATTGTAAATCGCAATTCATACACACGTTTGCATACATATACTTATGCAATTCATACACGCGTTTGAACAGATACATGTATTAAATCATTTTTTATTCTTAAAATGTATATGAAAGTTCAAACATATACTTATACAATTTTTATTTCATCAGTTTAGTTCGTTATCAACTTGTTCATCATTTTTTTAAATTTAAATATCAATATAAATATATACATAAAAATATATTTTTATGTATACATTCATATTTAAAAATGATATTTTTTTATTTTTTGTTTAAATATACGACTCGTATAAGGCTATACAGGTCGTATAGGGTTTTTCTATATATACGGACGATGAGCTGTTCGTATTTCTCTCACACACATCGTATCTACACACACTCTCTCTCTCTCTCTCTCTACGGTCGCCTCCTCTTTCTCTACGGTCTCTCTACGTCCGGATCTATGATTCCAGCACGTGCAAGGCGGATTTGGACCCCACCATAACTCGACCGTATTTTTTTTTATTTTTGAAGTTTTTTTTCACCGATTTCGTAGGTAGGAGTGGGATTTTGGTTTTTTTTGGTTGTAATCAACCGTATTTTAGTTGTACGATTGGGATTTGTTGAGTCACGTTGACTTTTTTTTTGGAATATATTGAACTATACGAATCGTATGGCCCTATACGTCCAGTATAGATCATCGGGGGAAGATGAATATTTGAGAGGACTGGTTTTTCGCTTGAACCATACGGCCCGTAAAGAGTCATACTGCTCGTATAGTTCTTTTTTTTATTTAAACTGAAAAATTGTACATTTTTTACTTATTATTATTATTATTATTATTATTATTATTATTATTATTATTATTATTATTATTTGTATTATTATTACTATTACATTATTACTTATTATTAATATTTTTATTATTATTATTATTATTTATTTCATTTTGCAGATTATGCCTTCGCATAGACGTGCTCAAGAGCCTTCTAGCTCTGATTCGGGTGATGAGCGTTCAGATCAGATGCAAGATCCACATGAGTTGTTGCAGTTCCCACGGGGTTCTGAGGCGCACATGCGTCTCAGACGCCTCATTGGGAAGGAAATAGTCAAGCACAGGACGATTGACTGGAGCATACTAGAGTCATTGGGGCGTCGGAGGGCGCCACCGTGATCGTGGGAGCATCAAGAATACCGACTTCTGAGGATGCTCCAGAATCTTTTCAGTTGTTCGTTCGAGAACTACGATCTTTAGCTCTGGAACTGAATCATTTTCTTGTATCTGGGAAGACTTTGCGGCTTCCCAGCTTATCGGGAGATCGTCCTGGAGTTTTTGTCGACATTCGAGTTTCATCTTCCGCAGGCAAGTGGTCTGCAGGCTCTCCAATAGCAGGATGTTATTTCGTTCAGTTTGTGTGGGCATGATTTTAGCATGCCCCTAGGCATATTATTAGATTTTACACATGCGAGGAGGTAACTACACCTCTATTCACTGATGCGTGTGTAGGTGAGGACGAGGTCGTCCTCACCGAGTGGTGGCCGGTGATTGGTGACCAGGCCTTCGTTACGAAGGTGCGGGTTTCCCGCATTCGTGATCCGTTGCATCAATACTTATATCGGTGCATCTCCTGCACCATCACCGGCCGCCGTCTAAGCCAGGAACGGGTCACACAGAAAGACCTATTCTTTTTATACTGCCTCATTAGCGGCTGTAGCTGCAACCTTGGATGGTTGCTAGCTGATTATTTTTCCACCGTTATTAGTCGTAAGGCTACTGATGCTATTACATGTGGCTCTTTTATCACACGTATAGCTCGACGTATCAGTCGTTTTTCGGCTGATATTAGAGAGAACATGACCGAGACTTACGCCTCGTCACTGTTGGGACGTAACAATTAGACGATATTATAAGTAAATTAATGTTAAACACATACGTATACCGGTTTCCAAAACAAATTACGATTTTATAAAATAATTACGTTACAATAGTCATTATTTACAACTTACCGATTAAACCCGATTACGTTAAAAACAAATGTTGCCATTGTTGTAAATTCTCAAATTTCCATACTACTCGTATAGGCCAATATTACTCGTATGTGTTTTTCAGCAGCCAGACATTTGACAGAAAATCTGACACATTCTGACATCCATACGGCCCGTATCGAAGCAGGTGGTGTTAACTGATCTGCAGTGGTGTCCCACACGACCCGTTTAAAATCATGTAACATGAATGCAACTCATTTAAGTGGTTTATTCAACAAGTTTAACGGTTGACAATAAAAATAAATAATAAAAAAAAGGTTTGTGTTAAACATATCAACTCAAATATGACATTTTCAATTTTCATTGTATGAATAACATTAATCTGCTTATTCATTTAACGTTATTTTCCAATGTTTTCAGAATCGGACAGAATGTCTTACTAGTTACTAGTCGGACCGGTCGAATTGGATTTAAAAACAGGATAACATAATATATATATATATATATATATAGGGCATGAAATTTTATATAACCCACTAAATGTGTGCTAACCCAAATAACTTTGGGAAGATGAACCCGAATCTTGGATTTTTTGTTTTAAACATCATTATAACACATTTTAAACCCCATGTTCTTTTATGAGTTTGGGCTAATTCTTTTTCGTTTGAGATCCTACAACAGTGTTGTAGCACACACTACAATGATGTAGGATCTCAAACGAAAAAGAATTAGCCCAAACTCATAAAAGAACATGGGGTTCAAAATGTGTTATAATGATGTTTAAAACAAAAAATCCAAGATTCGGGTTCATCTTCCCAAAGTTATTTGGGTTAGCACACATTTAGTGGGTTATATTTTTAACCTTCCCCTATATATATATATATATATATATATATATATATTATATTCCAAAAAGAATTATACAATTATAAACAGATCTAAATTAACATAATTAATGTTTAAACAAACATAATCATGTTAAAAAATATAGAATTTGGTTTAATGTTTATCCTGTAATTTTAGTTAAAAAAAACTGAAATCTGGTCCGACCGATGAACCAGCTCAACCAGCGGGTTACTTTTAATCTGGTTCGCTTGCATATTTTGGACCAGCCGACCCTCTTACTCTCCTGTTCCCGGTGTGGTTCCGAAAACCTTGTTATTTTCACAACTTAATACTGCTGTCGCCATGAGTTATACCACCAAGTTACCATAAATATTATCACATAGTTGACCATCGCGCTTTCCATTTTGTAGCCCGCTTGGTGCCGCCACAACCTAAAACTATTCATCCCCTCAAACGAATCCTAATATACATACCCACATGTGTGACGGCTCTTGCTCATAAAACTTGAATCAATTTCACAGGACCCTCAAACTTTGAGAGCCCTACTGTTTTTAGGTTATTTATTTTTAACTGTTTAAATGATTTGTTTTATTGTTTTGGGTATGGAAAAACAAAGATCTCTCATACTCTTAAAAAGGAAAATATGTTTAGGGTTATATTTTTCAAGTAATAACACCTTCTTTGTTTTTGTTTCGCATTTGTTGACGTTGGAATAAGTTTATTATTGATGTTACGATTAAAATATTTAAACAACTATAGGTAGATAATCTTTTTAGGAAATTAATTAGAGAAGATTAGATTATTTTAGTTGGTGTTAAATCATAAATGTAGTAAACTTGTGTATATAAAGACAAATTAACTTATTTTTATTTTTTAAAATTTAAAAACCATAACTTTTTATCATAAGAAAAAAACTATTTACAAAAAGACCTCAACTTTTGTATTTGTTTTGAGCTCTCCATAAAGATTAAGCTGACCCTCACCCACATACCGATCAAAAATCACTCCCAAAGAGTCATCTTGATATAATTATCTATATAAACAAAATCAATTTATGAATAGTAAATATCGCGAGAAAATGATTTCTCACGAGAAATTCATTTTCTCGTGATAAATTCGTCTTCTCGCGATAAATTGATTTGGGTCGTGTTTTTTTCGCGCGATCAATTTATTTCTCATGATTTTTCAGTGAGTAATTGAGATTTGTCGTAAAAAAATCATATCCCCCCTGATTTTTTCGTGAGAAATATATTTTTATGAGAAATATCTTTAGATAAGTCATTCCAATTTCTAATAACATGTAATTGACATGTTGTTTTCCCATGTGTTCTATTTTAGTTTTATTTTTCTAATTTGTTTTACTTATTGACTCATAATAAGTTCGTTTTATAGTCACGAATCTTTACCTATTAATGTTTTTTTTTCCTTTTGAGTTCATTGCCAAGCCAAAACAATGTTGTTAAATCTAAGCGGCAACGCGCGGGAAGCGCTATCTAGTTAAAAATAATATGAATTTGTAATTAATCAAAGTTTTGTGATGATTGAGCCATGCAACTTAGTGGCTCCTCTGTCGTCTGAGTTGGATATTCTTATATATAGTGCATGTATGATATCATAATCTAATTATTAATAAAGATTTGTATAATCATCATATTTTTTTTAATTATTTTTATAGAAATCATGATTAGAAGGAATTCGAAGATCAACCATGATACAATTTTAATATTCTGATCATAGATGATCAACGTATGGTTGCAATTAAAAATAAGTACTTCTTTTTCTGTTATCGTGTTATTTAACAAAGGATAATGAAACATGTTTAATTTACTATTTTATATATTTTATATGTTAAGTAATTATTGTGATATGATTTTGAGGTGAAAAAAGTGTGACTATTTATTAAATTTTTTTAGTAAACCATCTCTTTAAAAATGTCATATGTTATACTTTTAGCAACCATTAAAATTTAAAGTATACTTTGATTGGGGTAGTGAATTCGGTATGTAATATGTTTAATCATTGCGCGGAAAAACATTTTAATATTATTGAGATTGTGTATAAATAAAAAAATTTAACAATAATATTTTTAATAAATAATTTTTTTTTTAACTTTTATTTTTACAAAGTTTACTTTCTAAACATTCCGTTAAAGAGTAGAATGCTGATTCAAGTAACTTTTGTAGTTAATTACTTAATGATCCGATAATAAACTGAATACATATCACTAAACAAAGACAATTTAATGGACAGTTATACATCAATGTTTAGGTGATATTAAATTGAGAACTATTGTTATTTTAAGAATTAAAATAACAAATTTTAGCCACACGTTTTGAGTTTTCCTGTTTTAAAATAAATTACTTTTATACCCCTTAAAACATGTTATTTAAATTAGTTCATATGATTTCTTCATATATAATGGTTTTTAATCAAACAAGTCTTCGGTATTATAAACCAAAAGATAGTTTGAGTCGCTGATGGGGCGAGAACACTTAGACCATCCGTAATACTCATCCCACTGAAATCACACCCCACCCAAATTTTATGCCATGTCATCACCCCACTGAAAACCTTAAAACCTCGTAGTGGTCACCACACTGTAAATGTGAGAGAGAGCTTCAACGGGGTGAGAGGAGATTGGAACGGAGAGCGGGGGCGGCTCAAAACACAATTTGTGTCCCGCCGGTGGGGGGCGGTGTTCCAGCCGGGGGCCGCTACGCCGCCGAACCCCACTGAACCCGCAGCCTCATCATTACGGACGGTCTTAGAGCTTAATTTGTGCCTAGTAGGTCGCTGGTTTGAACTTGACCTCTAATGCATTTATTCTTGTTTTTTTTTTTTTTAATTTTGTTTTTTTTCTTAAATTATGTCCATGTTACATTTTTTTTTCCGTTAGGTTTGTATCTTGGCTAGGTTTAAGATTTTTTGACGACTAGTTTGCCACCGAAGCAAGGCAATTTTTTAAAGATCGGTTTGCCCTTGACACAAAGGAAGAGTTTTAAACGACTACATCTTTATTGCAATTAGCGTACAGTTTTCTTGTCTTGTTTTTATCTAAAGAACATATTATAAACTTATTACATTATATTTTTCTTTAGAGTAAATTACCGAGATGATTATTGTGGTTTACTAATATTTTACTCTTGGTCCTTAGGTTTCATAAATTATCCATATCGTCGCAAACTTTAAATATTTGTAACACATATAGTCATTTTGTGAGGGTAACTTGGTTAATTATGTGAGGGTAATTTGGTTATCTAAGGACTATACATGTTATAAATGTTTAAAGCTTGAGACTATATGAGTAATTCATGAAACCCTGAGACCAAGAGTGAAATACTAGCATATCACATGAAGCATATCGTTAATTTACGCTTTTCTTTATTACACATAATTATTTATCTATAACTCATAAATAACTAATTAATTGTGCAACATTTTACAATTATGTGAACATAATATTTGGTTTTTCCTGTTCGAAACTTCATATGTTATTTATTAAATCTTTTATATTTCTTATTTCACTCTTTAGTTTATGATACTTTTTACTCCCTTGGAAATCCAAAATGTTAGATTTATCGTAGAAGAATGTGGACGTTAAAAAGGGTAATAATGTAATTGCAATCGTTGTAGAGCCGTTGTGTATGTTATGAGGAGTCCCTTTTCCACAACGGTCACACCGGCTACTTGCCCTTCCACTTGTTTCGTTTCTTTTATTTTCCATTTTCTTTTTGGTTAGGTTAAATAATTCCACCATATAAATAAATAAATAAAGACAAAATGAATTATATGAATCTATACTATCATCTTTTTAGTAAGGCGATCCTAACAAAAATTTATTTTCTATAAATTATGTGTATTTGATAATGATATGTCTAATGAGTTGTTTTCTTTATCTTTAAATACATAACACATCATGTCTTTTATATATATATATATATATATATATATATATATATATATATATATATATATATTCATATATATTCATGTTGGAAATTCTTAAACGAGTATGCACTATGCAAATTCCTTTGCATTAAAATATACAATATATATATATATATGATAAATATAAAATAAAAAGTCTATTTTGCCTAACAAGGCTAAAAAAGATTTTTAAAACCTCTGAAACCGGATCAAATGAACTCCGATTAAACTCATTTTGATGACATTGGAACCGTCTTATTGAATCGTACAATATTATCTTTTAGGTTTTATCCTTAACAACCAGTATTAGAGTTTAGATTTTACGGCCTACTTTTTACCTTTTAGGTTTGGGATTTGTTTTTAAAGTTTTGGTCTTAGTATTAGGGTTTATTGTTTATGATTTATATGGTTTCGGTTTTAGGATTAACAAGTCGGTTTCAATAATGCAAAAGTGAAATCAATCGAAATTTGTTTGAGTCAGTCTTACAATTTTTAAAAATATTTCTTAGCTTTCTTAGATAAAATTATTTTCTTAGGGAAAATCTTGTGAAAATCTTGTGTGTGTGTGTAATTTTCATCTCAAGAGTACTAAACAATCTTGTAGCGTAAAATGTTTGCAGTAACTTAATGTATATATGAGTGACAATTGTATAATGTTCAAGCTAGTGGGTTGACAAGTAATGATGAGCTCTAACACGGCCTATATAATTTCATGTTAAAAACAATAACTATATTCTGAGCATATGAAACATAATGTGTATCAATGATTCTCAGCTTAAGTGGTTGAGAGAATGTACTATGTGGCTTCAATAACTAAGAGGTTTTTTCTCGCATATGGTGGGTTTCCTCTTATAGGGTGTGAATATGATTAGATGAGTGATCCAAATTGTGGATAAAAAAGTATAACGTGTGTATCTTTTTTTTTTTTTTAAATGGATCAAATGGGTTGCAAAAGGTTTCGTTGTATGTAAATGAACAAGAGGTCTAGTTGAAATTATAGCTATATATAGATTTTTCTTTATTTTAGGTTAATTTTAAGCCTGTGACATATAAATTTTAACTAAATTTTAAGCTTGGTGACCAGTTTAATATTATCATGTTACAATAAATCAAAAAGGTTAATGATACTAAATGACCCCATAATACCTGCCAATTTGTTGAGTTCTGATAAAGTTGTCTTTTTTTAATCTAAAATTCATAATCCAGCAAAATGTTTTATTCTTAATAAAACTTTAGTCTAAATCAATTAATAATACCCTAATTTTTTTTAACAGCAAACGTCCAATCACTGGAATCACCCTGATAAATAGATCAACTTTCCGTTCGAATAACAGAGTGTGGTGACTGACACACCCACCGAAAAGGAAATCGACAACTAAAAAACCCATAGCTCAACTAAAAGCACTATTTGCTATAGATGAAACTCAACCCTTAAGCTAGAAGCCATTTGGTAATAATACCCTTAATATGATATTGAAATCAATGACAATGCAAACCAATAATTGGATGACACTCTGTACCGGATAACAACACAAACTTACAAATATAAAATTCTAAATGCTCTGCTCTTTCCAGAACAAACAACCTTACAAAAAGCATCGTAATCATCATTATAATTCAGATTAAATTAGCCAATGATTAACTACAAAATCAAAAATAAATAAAATGTATGCCTAATCTAACTATATTTTTATTTTATTTTTCTAAATCTTTTCTTTTACTAAATTCCGGATTATAGACTTCATATTTTATTTATGTAAAGCTTAAAAAATTTCATAGTTTGTTATCAATTTATATATTTTTTAGAATTTTTTGATAATGTAATTTAATTTTTAAGTCAGGTTTAATTATGGTACAATAAGTATTAATCTTGTTAACTATGTGTTTCTTTTCTAATGGTTACCATCTTTACTTTCTTACGTAAGTTCTTGATTTTGACTCTATGACAATGCCTATCACTAAGATATTGTTAAAGATTTACATAGTTATGAGGTTCCTCTTAAGATTGACTTGAGCGTATCCTCTAAAGTATCAAATATAAAATAACAATTGAAATTTCATTTGATTTTAAGTGTCTTATTTACAAGTGATTAAAATTAAGTGGCTAAAAATAACAACTTTTCTGCTATAAAACCTCACATGCCCTATACCTTGTTCTCACAAAACCACCACTCACAAACCAAATCTAGAGAGAGAAAGTGTTTTAATTTTAGAGAGAGAAAAGAATTTTTTTTTTTTTTTGAAATGGAGGGCAAGGAAGAAGATGTGAAGGTTGGAGCCAACAAGTTTTCAGAGAGGCAGCCCATTGGGACCTCAGCTCAAACAGATAAAGACTACAAGGAGCCACCACCAGCACCATTGTTTGAGCCAGGTGAGCTGTCATCATGGTCATTTTACAGGGCTGGTATTGCAGAGTTCATGGCAACCTTCTTGTTCTTGTACATATCTGTGTTGACTGTGATGGGTGTGGTCAAATCTCCCACAAAATGTGGGACAGTTGGTATTCAAGGGATTGCTTGGGCTTTTGGTGGTATGATCTTTGCTCTTGTCTACTGCACTGCTGGTATTTCAGGTATGTTTTCATTAATAACCTAATAATCTTCAGAGTAAATTACATAAATTATTCATTATATTTACTCATTTTATGGATATCGTCATTTATTAGAAATAGTTACAAAAATCATCCTTAAAAGTAAGAATTTATAATGGATTCCATCCTTTCTCTTATATAAAATACGATTTATGTAATGTAATTAAAGAATAACTTATGTAATTTTACAATGAAATCCATTATAAATTTTCATTTTAATAATGTAATATGTAAATATTTGTAACAAAGGATGTCATCCATGAAATGATTGAATATAAAAAATAATTTATGTAATTTCTTGTAGAAATTAAGGTGGTCAACCTCTGTTTTGGGTTGACAGGTATAAATTGAATTATATAAAATGTTATCTTAATTTCTCTTTTTTAAACATTATTTAAACATAAAAAACTCCAACTAAGTTAATTTATGAGTTATAGTTTAAAAAATAATAATAAAGGGGATGAACTTAGAGAGTTAGATTCAACATGACCACTGAACCCATTTATACTAAACTCACATCCCTGGTTGAAATCATATTTTAAAGTGTTTGTTTTTACTTTTTTTGGAGTTTTGAGGTGATTTTTGAACTTATTTTTAGTTATTATTTATTAAAAATTTGATTTCTTGTAAGCTCCATCCTTGGTGATTTTTTTGGTACATTCTATCAAAAATTCCAAATTCCCTAGCCATTTTACAGCCTTAATTTCCTAAAATCCAAAAAAAAAAGAAAAAAGAAAAGTTTCTGGTGACTTCTAATGAAACTAGCTTTATGATTTATAAATTAGAATTTTTTTATACTAATTTGGGTTTTTCATGCTAGTTTGCTTTTTTTATAACATATTGTAATGTTGAAGATCTCCATTTCTTTATATGCACCTATCTTAAGGATCTATGTGGATTAATAATCATGTCTGAGTAGTCATGTTTAACTACTTGTATAAGTATTGTTTGAGTTGTATTGTTTAACTCGTTTAATTAAACTGGTCATGTTATGTTGATATGTTTAACCTGTTTAACGAAGTTGGTTGACTTATTTAACCCGTTTATTATAGCATGATTTACTTGTTTAAGTAAACGTGGTTCGATTTAAACGGTTAAGTGTGTTTGGCTTAACGTTAATGTCTTCAACACAAATAAATATATGACGCGTGTTCAGATTACATCATTTTAAGCATGTTTAAGATAAAGTTAATATCTTTGACACAGATACATATCAATATTTGGGTTCATCAGTTCAAATCCCCAACCCTGACACAAATGTTTGCATGAATTTCTTTTCATTAACAATGAACATATTCGAATTTGGTATAAAACAGGAGGACACATCAACCCAGCCGTGACATTCGGTCTGCTATTAGCAAGAAAACTGTCATTGACCCGGGCAGTGTTCTACATGGTGATGCAGTGCCTTGGAGCCATCTGTGGTGCAGGTGTGGTCAAGGGTTTCCAGGGCAAGAACCAGTTCACCGCCTTGGGTGGTGGAGCCAATGTTGTAGCCCATGGTTACACCAAGGGCGATGGACTTGGTGCCGAGATCGTTGGCACCTTCGTGCTAGTTTACACCGTCTTTTCTGCCACTGATGCCAAGAGAAATGCAAGAGACTCACATGTCCCTGTATGTATATTATTTCACTAATTATCTACCAACAGGTTAAAGAAAATGCTTAAAAGGTCAAACTTTGAGTTGACTTTGATTTTTATTGTAGATTTTGGCTCCTCTTCCAATTGGGTTTGCTGTTTTCTTGGTCCATTTGGCTACCATTCCCATTACTGGAACTGGGATCAACCCTGCAAGAAGTCTTGGAGCTGCAATTATCTACAACAAGGACCATGCTTGGGATGACCATGTATGATTTTATTTTGACTTTGAAGTCAAACATTCATTTCACTATATCTGTCTGCAAAATGTTCATAAAAATTTGATTTTTTTTTCGTTTTAAACTTGCAGTGGATCTTCTGGGTTGGTCCGTTTATTGGAGCTGCACTTGCCGCTTTGTATCATCAGATTGTCATCAGAGCCATTCCCTTCAGGAGCAGTTCTTAAATTCTTTTTATTTCATTAATTTGTTTCGTGTGTCAATTATAGGTTTTGTGTTCTTCGCTAAAATGTGGATTTGTTTAGTTATGTTATTGTTCTAAATTAATGAATGGAAATTATCCCCCTCCCCAATGGGTTTCTTTCCCTTCTTGGTTGTTAAAGAATGGTCTCTTGCATATTATGTTACTAAAGGTGGCAATTTTTCACATGATACACAATTAAGCAGTTTTTTTTGAACAGCAAACGCCCGGTCACCCGGGATCACCCTGGTAAATAGATCACCCTTCCGCCCGAATAACAGAGCGTGGTAACCTGACCCACCTGCCTAGGAGGAAACCTACAACTAGGAAAACCCCCTGCTCAACCTAAAACAATATTTGCTTTAGGTGAGACTCTAACCCAAAACCTCTCATAAGAGAAGTCAAAAGGCTACCACTAGGCTAGAAGCCCTTTAGTACAATTATGCAGTTTTAGGTTGTCATATCTAACTCACTTATGAAATGGGTCATGCTCGGGACCATTTTAAATAAATTGGTTGTGTTCAAATTGACTATTTAAGCCGTTTAATCAAATAGGTTAGTCGTCCAAAACATACAACTCATCAACTGAATTAACATCTTAACCCGTTTAGTGAGTTTAGATAAACGGGTTAAATAGGTCATGTTCAAATTAAACAATTTATAAGTGTATCTAAATTAGTATTCATGTTTTTTACATGAATAAACATGAGAGTGGTGTTCATGTTAACCAATTCAACCTCTCAACTAAACACCCAGATTTTTAGTACTTTTCCCTTATTTTGGATAAAACCTTAAAAGCCTCCTCAATTTTACACTTACACATGGTAAAACCAACCCATACACCAAAATTTGGGTCCATACGAATCTTTGTAATGACTTGCAAAATCATTCAAGGCATGGAGAAACTTTAGAACAGGTCAAAATGGGTTGATGTTAAAGTATAAAATTTAAGCACGGGTAAGAATGAGTTGAATACTTAGGCTATCCGTAATACCCACCCCGTGGAGTGGACAGGGGAGAAGACTTGGGCGGGGGTGAGCGGGCACAACCGCCCCCATCCCCGTTGGCCTCAAATGTGTTGCTCCAGCAGCCCCCGCGCCCCGTTAGGGATACAATTCACCTATTGGTTGATTTTAAAAAAAAAACGGGGACCCACACCTCAAATATAGTGGTGATGATGTGGTTCAGTGGGGTAACCATTAAGGGATTTTAAGATTTTCAGTAAGGTAATGATGTGACAGAAAATTTCAGTGGGGTGGGTATTACGGATGGTCTTAAGGATGAGAGGGTTAGAATGGATTGTTAATAACCTAAGACCTTACTTATCAAATTTCACCAACATAAGCCTCTAGCAGTTGCCAATACGACTAACAAACACCTCAATGCAATTGAATACAACAAAGATTTCAAATTCTTGATGAAATCTACGAAAACCACATAATTACAGTCAAACCAAAACCCTCAAAATTAATAAATGGTTAGTAGGGGTGTTTACAGTTTGGTTCCAAACCGCGAAACCGTCCAAACCGGTTATCGGTTTGGTTTCACGGTCGGTTTTTTTCCCAACATTTGATATGTCGGTTTCAAAACCTCAAAACAGTAATAAACGGTTTGGTATACGGTTTTCATAAAAAACGGTCGTGAAAAACCGGACAGGACCATGTGTGTGTGTGTAAAGATTGAGTTTATGATGTATGCATCATTTTAAGACACATTTGGACTTTGTGTAATTAGTTCGCCTTCAACAACAAAATTTTTTATTTGATTCAATTTTATTTTAACGAGAACAAAAGCCCAAACCGTAAACCAAACCGTTGATAACAGTTCAATTTGGTTCGTGTTTTATTTTGAACAGTTCGGTTTACGGTTCCACCTAAAAACCGTAAAAACCGGACCGCGAACACCCCTACTGGTCAAACCATAGATACTAAATAGATGGAAATCTGGAATATAAAACCATTTTTGTAAAAACTTGTTCTGACATGGACCAAATTGACATTATTTAAGATGACACGTTCTCAACCGAACTATTTTTGCTAAAACGCGTTCTAACCGGAACCAAAATGCCATTTTCTAAAATGACTCGAACTCATTCTGACCTGACCCTGTTATGACCGCTACCAGATCCATCCTGCCCCGCCTATTTTACTAGGTCTATTTTCACCCATTTAAGTGTTTTACATAAATAGTTATTCAACTATAACACCATTATTGTGTTAGGGTCAAATGGTGGCATCCAAAGGAGGCTTAAGTGTCAAAATGTCATCGGTCAAACCCTCAATAAAAATCGTGTCAAGGGTCAAATGGTCAAATCCAAAGTGCGCTTAGGCGTCAAAAATTCATAGGTACCTCTAGCCACAACTAAAAACCCATTTTCTTTTTTTTCTTTTTTTTAACGGCAAATTTCATTAAAACACCAGGGTAACCAGCAAATTTCACTAAAAAACCCAGTTTCATTTTTTTTGAACAGCGAATTTCACTAAACCCTCAATAAAAATGACCCTTTTCAACCAAAACTTAATTAGCCTGTTACAGAGCTTGGCTTGACCTGCCCATCTCTGCAGCTTTAACCACAACCCAAAAAACACGTCTACGTGATATATGGCATGTTTTCCTTAAGAGTAACACACATACACATAGTCAATATTGTAGAAATCGCTAGTCGGTAGCTTGGGTGGGGACTAGGGATTAATCGGCCAACTAATCGGCCTAGTCGGATAGACGGGCCTAGTCGTCCTTAGAGGACTAACGATTAATCGGCCTAGTCGGGGATTTTAACAACCATGCACATAGCACAAAATTCATCTTTCATCTTTCATTCAATATAAACGTTTCATGTGAGTGTTATAAGTTATAACACGAGCAGGCCAACAAACAAACATTATAAAGATTGCAAAAACACCAAACGAAACAAAAAAAAAATATACCATGCGTAGCAAAGGCAAGAACTGATTACTTGGGTCGAGTCAAATTCATACTAAAATCCCACAACTTCTTGGCCATTTCAGGATCATCAACATATTTGCCTGCTTTCGATAGGTTACTATCAGCAAAATACTCACCACTGACACCCTTCACTTGTGGATGCATTGCTACATAGCATGAAGTTGCAGCTCCTTGAGCCACATTCTTCAAGAAACTTAAAGCCAACCGGCTAAAAAACGAGGCAATAGCTCCTTGGTGACGTAGAAGATTGGTTTTTATCACTCCAGGGTGCAGTGAATTCACAGTCACATTCACGCGCTCTTTCTGATTCAACCAACAAAAAAGTGAATTCAAGACTCTATTGGTTAATGGGTCAGGTCATGACCCATTTAGAATCATCATGGGTTGGATCTAATCCAGATCCAACCCATTGACAAAATATAGAAAAACAAATCACCTCAAGGCGCCTTGCTAGCTCCTTAGCATGCAATGCATTAGCAAGCTTTGACTGCCCGTATGCATTGAATGCATTATAACTGAAATCAAGAAAATCCAATCCAATAAATATAAAGAGAAATTCGAGATGTTTTTATTTGTGAATTCATAGTTTTATGTAGAAGGGGAATTTCGGCTATAGATTGCGATGGGTTAGTCCTATACTTGATTATAAAACTGTCATGTGTTTTTAGAAACCCGCTCATTACCCATTGGATTTGTAGGTGTAGATGCCATCTACCGAAACACCATCTTAAATTCACCTCAAAAACCAACTTGAAATATCAACTACTCAATTACAGTAGTAACAATTTTATAATATTAGTAATTTCAGTCCCCAAGGGGATATAATGGTGGTAAAGTAACTGTACTCTCCAAACAAATGGTTGTGGGTTGGGGTTTGTAACAAATTAAGCCAGCTTGTGAAAAAACTCGAGATTGGTTCAGTAAAAAACTAGAATGATTAGAGCTTTAACGAGCCCAAGCTCTAGCCCGTTTAGCTATCGCTCGAGTTTCACATGTTTAGCTCGAGCTTGCTCGAGAGCTTAAAATTATTTATTTCTATAATTTTTATTCAATTAAATAAATGTATCCTTATATAAATATTTGTTTTTATATATAAAATTATGATAAAATTTAATAAAATCATATATATTATGTTTATATGAAAAAATATAGTTATATATAATTAATAATAAAAAGAAATTAATTAATTAATTAATTATAAACGAGTCAAGCTCTGGAAATAAAGCTCAAAAAGATATGAACTCGAGCTTGAGTTCTCTTAAATCAAAGTGAACCGAGCTCAAGCCTTAACAAGCTTAGACTCGGCTCGGCCCTTTACACCCCTAGTTGCGGGTACAAATCCTGCAAAGTGTAAGTTGTGGTGATTCTATTGTAGAATATAGGTGGTGTTAAGAAAGGTGATTTCAAGTTTTAAACAACTCCAACATACTATTTATTATATTTTTTAAAATTATAAAATATGTTAATATATTCTGTTTTAAGTGTGTTTAGAAAATCAGACACGTATCACCTAATCCTATACATGTCCCAAACGCCCAAAAACCTATTACCAACTCAAAATGTTTGGGTTTGCCTTAGAGTCTTTTGTCACCCTAGAGCAACTAGATTAACACTCTGTAAACCTCTTGGGTTTGTTTAGGCAAAAAAAGTACATCCAAAGGAGCAAAAACTAAAACACTGCTACAAAATTGGGGGTCAAAACATTCTTTTTGTCATTTTCTTTAATTTTATAAAATAATAAAGTACTGAAGACAAAAACCTGTAATAAATAAATACACTAAATTTTATATATATAAAAAGTTAGAAGAGATGGTAAGCAATTTATACTTCTGAGTTATGACGCACAGACTCTACTGAAAAGTGGAAATATAATGGGTAAGTTTGTTTGTTTGTTTAGTTATGACACACATCATTGCTACAGAAATTGCTACATTTAATTATTTTTTATTAGTAGGCAACAAAACCTAAAGCTGCATTTACTATTTAATTTTTATCAAAAGCAAAAGGCATAAAAAAAAATTAACAAGTTAACCTGACCCAAGCCAACCCGCCTATTTTGACACAGATAATTTTATAAACTAATAACAATGTACCTCTTTTCATCATTGATCTTGTCAAACCTAATTCCTTCAGGGTATGACATCTTATGAAGCTCAGATGAAACAACAACTATCCTTCCTTCCTTTTGGCTTTTAGTTGAAGTCCTTTTCATGGTATCCAACAATAAATTTGTCAAAAGAAAATGACCTAAAACAAACAAAACATATTTCCTGCAGTTCAATGTTTATTTTTATGTTTATATTTTGTGTTTGTTGAATGTTAACATACCAATATGGTTGGTTGCAAACTGCAGTTCAATGTTGTCTTGCGAAAGAGTGAATGGAGGAGACATAATTCCTGCATTGAGACTTTATACACGAATGCGAGTCAACATCAGTCAAATATGCATCTTTCAAATGTAATTTTGTTTCAAATTTAATCAAAGAATTCTTTATACATTAGGATGTTTAAAGGAAGGTTCTTTGAAATGTAATCAGCTGCAAATTGTCGAACAGATGCTTGCGAGCTTAGATCTAACTCCATCACATCAAGTTTTGCATTAGGGATTTTTGCACAGATCTTTGTTTTGACTTTTTGACCCGCTTCAACATCTCTGACTGCCATGATCACATTTACTCCGCGCAAGGCAAGAACACTAGCTGTTTCCATGCCAATACCACTACTAGCCCCTAAATATCAAATGTATAATGTAAGATTGGCAATGACATCATGAATTGGTTGATTCATATATCAAAATTCGAAGATAACAAGTGAGTGGTTTGACTTTACACATGCTAGAATCAAAGTAAGAACACAAACTGTAAATCAACTGCAAGAGATCTTTGAATCAAACAATGATGTTCTTCGTTATTTTGTTCAAAAATTTACTATATTCTGTCAAAACTTTCATCAAAATCACCATTAACAAACCTGCATAGTTTTCTTCGTTGTAAATTACAAGATCCACCGTCAACATGATCATAATCAGACCATCAAATCATTCTAAAAACATCCATTTCACACAGAAATTATTCCATCAATTCATAAATACTATGTGGCAATCTTGAAAATTATGGAAACCAAAGAGGGAATCAAGAATCATAATATAAGTTCGGAATTTGAAGTACCGAGTATACATTCTGATTGATCTAACAAAAACCCAAACACAATTTATAAAAATCGAGTATGTGATTACCAGTAACAATGGCAGTAAGACCAGTTCCATCGATTCCATCAGTAACATCTTCCGCTCTTGAATTTGCTGAAAACCCTGATGGGCCGCTAAATAGTGAGAATATCCACGTCATTTGCGAAATCGGTTTGATTAATTGACCGCTGAAACTTGTTTTGATACAGAATCTGAAGAACCCACTTGTAAAAAAGTGTTTTTGAAGAAGATGATGACTGAATTTTGGATGCAAATGTCGATTTCTTATAAAAGAATGAGGTTTGAATATAATATGAAGAATGAACAAAGAAGGCGGCTCCCTGTTTCACGCGATTTCAATGACGAATTTGGAAAGTTACGTTGAAATTTGAAAGGTTTGGAAACAAATTTGAATATTAAATTTGACACCCCTAAATATTCCAACACTTAAAAACGAACTATTTTTTTTACCCGCATGTTACCTTTTAACGTATTCTGGTCCGATCTCGAATATTAAAAAATGTAAATACAAAAATATGTCATTACGAATGATGCTTTGAACCCTAAAGCGTACTCTAATGTAAAAGTGATTGTTAATCCGCTCATTGCACATTACGGTGTCAGCCAACACGATCTCAATATGTAAAAACAAAAGATAAATAAAATCGTCATACCACGTTTGTCACTTTATCATAAGACCATAAAACGTACCTCGTTGTAAATCGAGTGGTATTCCACTGTAAAATTTGAAAACATACTTAGTCGTAAAAACAGGCATCAAGAAACTTAAATGTGTGTGAGTATAGTAAGTGTGTGTTTCACATATCAACTAAAAAAATTAGTTGGTCTAACCCATCTAAATCTATTTATATACTATATAATAAATAAATATTTTACAGGACACATGTTAATTTACAAAGCATCTAAAATTTGTTTTCTCACTCTTCAATTATATATTTATATAGCATCTTTTTATTAAAACTTTGATTTTTTTCATCATCCATCTCTTATTAAATATTAATTATTTTATTAAACTTGATAAATAATATGATTGAATTATAAATTAATTCTTATCTTTTTATAAAAGGTTTTTAAAAAATACATGCTATGTTGTTTAAAACAAATAATTTTAAAAATCATATATTAAACTTGTGTAATATACATATTTTAACCGATTATATAGATATTATTTAATTTACTTGGTTTCACTTTAAGTCATGATTGGACCAAGTATGACCTGGTAATCACCGCACACATCTCTTTAAGTTAATATTATAAGTTTTAAAACTAAGGTCAAGACTTTTGACTAATTAAATTTTTTATTACATGATTTATCTAGAGGTGACAAGTTAGAGTAATGAAAACAACTCTTACAAAAATATAAAATAATATTACAAAAGACCCAATTTAGTCACACACACACATGAATCCCACACACTAATCAGCACCAAGTTTGCAATATAAAAATCATTACAATTTGTGAAGAGCAAAATACACGTTTTATTATGGGTTTGTCTACCAAATTACAATACCATGAGATTACTATAAAAGTTGATTCGTTAAATATTGTTTATTTATTAACTTTAATTGGTGTATAAATGACCTTCCATTTACTAAAGTTTG
Source organism: Mikania micrantha (assembly GCA_009363875.1). Taxonomy (NCBI): domain Eukaryota; kingdom Viridiplantae; phylum Streptophyta; class Magnoliopsida; order Asterales; family Asteraceae; genus Mikania; species Mikania micrantha. Next base: position 26,498 of record SZYD01000408.1, on the reverse strand, counting down.
AGGTGATATTTAGATGATTTAGAACGACTTTAAGTAGAAAATATAGATTAATGGGACAGATTTCATTTAGTTGACCGTAGGGGTGTTCACGAGCCGAATTGAGCCGAGCCAGCCCTAACTCGTACTCGACTCGATTACAAAACAAGTTGGCTAGGTTCGGCTCGGTTACAAACGAGCTTTATTCGAGCCGAGCTTTATCCGAGCTTTTTCTTAACGAGTTACGAGCTGAATCCGAGCTTCGAGCTTTTTGGATGGCACTAGTTGACCGTAATGTTACAAACAATAAGATTTTAATATGTACAATGATTGATAAAAATACATAGAGAGAGAATATATAATTTTTTACTGATTGTTTTCACGTTTCCCTATTTTTTATACATTTATAGGATTTTCTTGCGATAGTATTTAAAAAAATTAAATTTAAAATAATGCATAATATAGTATTCATATCTGTAATATAATAAAGGAATTGCAAGTAAGACACTTGTCATCTTCTTATGATTCAAAAAAATATTTTTCTCGCCTCTCTCTTCTATTAAATATTAATTATCTTTTATATTAAATATTAATAATACATCATTTTAAATAATTAAATTATACAATTAAATATAAATATATAGGTCTTTTTATTATAAAAATTAATTAAAACTTAATAAATCATATGAATTTTTAATTATATAATATCTTAAAATATAACTTTATAATTTTTAATCCTGTAGTATGTTATTTTTAGATATTTAATAGTTATTATTTTATAAACAATTAATATTAAATACACAAGATAAAACTGTTGTTTATAACATGTTATTTATCAAACCCATGTAGTACATGGGTTTCTAACCTAGTGTATAATAAATAACAATCAAATTTCTTTAAATTGTACTATCTTTTAGTTCGTGTAGGGTATTTTTAAAGGGATGGGTTATTTACACACTCAAAAACATATTTTAACACCCCGCCACCAATCATACACATCGTAGAGGTCACTACGATGCGTATTGGTCGACAACCTTAAACGACGCAGACATTCTGGTGTCAGATAAATACCTATACACGTAGTGATCACTACATGGCGTATAGGGTTAAAAAAAATTAATTTGATTGTTTTAGGGTGTGAAAACATGGTTTTTAAAGTATAAGTTTAACACCGCCCATTATTATTTTGTTTGAAAGTTTTTTTATATTTTGCGGTCTCTCGGTACATTTATTTTGAATTGTTTTTAAGTGGTCTCTCCGTTGGCTTATTTTGAATTGTTTATCGTCGAATAAAAATATATGTTGCCGATTTATATTTTGTTCTTTTTAAATTTACATATGGTTAAGCTAAATTCTGAAACTTAAAAATGTTTTTAATTATTTTTAATAATAATTTAAATATAATTCTTGAATATACAATTAATTATTGATATATAAATGATGATATTTGTCTAAACATATTGATGTGACAGAATTACATGATAAATCATGCACACTTTGTTTTAGCGTGATATAACTGATGCAAACATATTTAAAAAATAAAAACACACATCATCAACCAAAACAACCAAATATATACAATAGACAAACATAAATACAAGTGTTTGTTTATACATAATATTACAAATGTAACTGAAAATACTAACTAATCATCGTGAGGTGGAGGTGGAGGGGGATACTGTCGTGGCTGCGAATGTGGAGGGAGCTGGATACCCTAATCATGAGCATCTCTAAGATCGATATGGATCTGCCATGTGATCAGATCCTCTAACCGGTCCACTCGTCGAGTCAGCTGCTCGATGGTATGAGCTAGCCGATGACTGATCTGAGCCTGCTGCTACTTCATCTGAAGGAGCTGTTGAGTGGTATCTGCAATACCATGTAGCATAGCCTCAACACGAGCAGGAAGTCGCACATCTCTGTAAATGCGCTCATGATGCTGATGTGGCTCCTCCTCGACCTAGGGTGGAGGCTGCTGCTGGTCCACATCTCCGTAGTGTAGATCATTTGGCCCCGGCTTCTAAATGATGCCCCTCTGGGTTGAGAACCTAAGACCGACGACGGGGAGCTCCTGCACAATTCGCATGTCGAACACTGTCTTGCGATCTAATCGCAATGGGTGAACCACATCCATATCTGCAGGCTCTATGTCTATAAGGCCTTGACCGTGTGCAATACGGGTCAGTTTCGCCCCACCGAAGATCCTCCCCCTCTCCTGACAGTGGTCGTATGTAGCAAAATACTTCGCCAAACACCGTGCAAGGTTGCACGGCCTCCCAGTCAAAAGATAATATAAATAAAACAAATCCTGCGACGTGCACCATTCCTGGCTCATGCCATGTCCCGCAATAGACGTGACAATGTACCGATGCAAATACCTAATAAGGAGGTCACGTATACGTGTGACTCGGGCACTACGGACAAAAGGCTAATCGCCGATCCGAGGGCACCAAGCACTGACGATGGCGTAGTCGGCAGTAGAAATCGTCGTCTAGTAGATCAGCATCCCAATCTCTGCCTCCGTGTAGAGACCGGTCATCACAACAAAATCTCGTATAGACATGTCATACTACTCTCCGCATAGTCTAAACGAGATCTCCGGTGGCGGCTATGGCTGACCAACCTGTGGCTGGAAGTCCTCAGCAAGAGGATGATACATGAAGGCAGAAAGAAACTCCAAAGTGATAAGTCGGTATTGCAGGGTGTAAGCCAGCTCAAACAGCTTAGTCCAGGGGGTATCCTCGCCTATGATGGCCACTATCCTTTGTCGCTCGCCAAGCTGTGTCAGCAAGTCGTATTCGATGGCCTTCTGCTGGCCCATCGACTTCCTCAGCAGCCGATTGTTTCTGGCACGCGCAACCGTGCCCTGAGGAAACTGCAACCATGGGTGATGCAGAATATCGTCAAACTCGTCAGAAGAAGACATGCCTGCAAATAGTAAAACATGAAACAAATGATGATGATGCATGATGGTTGATGATGACGACGACGACTATGATGATGACGATGCTGATGATGACGATGCTTGATGATGATGATGATGATTATGACGATGCATGATGATGACGACGCATGAGGATGACGACGATGCATGTCACACACCCATATTCCCAGGTGCGGTGTCAGACCGCATGGGTGTGACGTGACCAGAATCACAACTCTCAGTCATATAGAACGACTCTATATGCGTTTGAATAAACTCATGTTTAATAAAACCAAATAGTTTAACAATACATGCAGCGGAATAAAATGTTAATTTAAGCAGCGGATCTAATGTTAGTGCAGCGGAATAGAAATAAGTTGGACACTACATTAATTGTTTATTACATAACATAAAATTATACTATGATATTTAAAACAAATAATTTTAAAATTATATATTTAACATGTGTAATACTTAAATTTTAACATGTTGATATTATTTGGTTTACCTGGTTTCACTTTTAGTCATGATTGGTCTATGACCTGGTAATCACCGCACTCAATCTTTTTAAGTTAATATTGTAAGTTTTAAAACTAAGGTCAAGGCTTTTGACAATATTAAATTTGTTATTACATGATCTATGTAGAGGTGACAAGTTTGAGTAATGAAAACAAACTCTTACAAAAATATAAAATAATACATAAGACCCAAATTAGTCACACACACGTGAATCCCACACTAATCTGCACCAGGTTTGCCACATAAAAATCTTTACAATTTGTGAAGAGCAAAATACACGTTATAGTATGGGTTTGTCTAGAGGTGGGCAAATCGGGTTTTTTTTAACCGGTTTCAGTTCCAAACGGTTCCGGTTCCGGTTAACAAAGTCAATAACTGGTTCCAACCGGTTTTTGACCGGTTCCGGTTAGGGTTTTACTGGGCAAAAGTGGAACCGGTTCTGCTTTTTTCGGTTCGATTTATCTGAAAATCCTAAACTGCCAGTACCCACCGATTCGTGTACAACTGGTTCCGGTTCGGGTTGTCGGTTCCGGTTCCCGGTTTTTGGCCACCTCTAGGTTTGTCTACCAAATTACGATACTTTAAGATTACCATAAAAGTTGATTCGTTAAATATTGTTTATATAGCAGCTTTAATTGGTGTATAAATGAACTTCCATTTACTAAAGTTCGAGGTGATATTTAAATGATTTAGAACGACTTTATGTAGAAAATATAGATTAATAGGGCAGATTTCATTTAGTTGACCGTAATGTTTTTAGAGTAAGTTTAATAAAAAAAAAAATACTTTTGTCTAAAAAGTTACAAACAATAAGATTTTAATATGTGATATGATAGAAAAAATAACAAAGGAAGAGAATTTATAATTTTTTTTGATTCTTTTCAAGTTTCCCCTATTTTTTTTAAATACTTATAGGATTTTCATGCGATATTGTTTAAAACAAATTACATATTCTTGTGAAAAATATAATTGACTTTAATATGATAAAATACATCAAAATAAAACACAAAAAATACAGCACAAATATAGCACTGAAAAATATATTATGGAAAATAGAGTATGTAAAAGACAATACTACACATTAACGTACTAGTGTGTTAGGTTTGATAAACAAAAAAAAAAATCATACTCACGAATAATTTTTTAAAATTTTTTACATATTTTTTTATTATAAGGCTAAAAATGTTATAATAATAAATAAAATTTTAATAAAGATATGTAAATTACGAAATTACGTATATGAAATTCAAAAAGTTATGCATGTAACTCCTAAAGTCACATATATGTAACTAGTATGTGTAACATACAAGCTACATATATGTAATAACATGAAATACATTTTTTTTTAATTTTTTTCTTTTTTGTACATTTGTTACCTTATAATAATATGAAATAAAAAAGAAAAATGAAAAAAATAATAATTGGTATTGATTGTGATTAGTTTCTCAGTTTTCTCCAAAATGACGGTTTTTAAAGGAACCATCCCCTGTATTTTGTATGTGTGTGTATGAATTATATCATATGATAACACAAGATATTACATATTAAGGATTTGATTCAACTAAATAGTCTCCTTATTCTAAAAATACTAAGAATGATTATTGACTATTATATCATGAGATTAAATTTAAGATGAAAAATTTTTAATTTTAGAAAAGTTGTTAGAGGTTAATTTAGTCGTAACTACTTTCTTCCCATATTTTTTAAACGTTAATAACTTTTACATACAATATTATTTTTTTTTTAAAATCTATCATAAAAACGAGCATTTTTTTATCTTTTAAATGAGTATTATTTTGTTATAAAAAATGAATTTTTTCTGCTCATTGTGTATAATTATCGTCATTGTGTCTTTTTTAAACGTTTGTGTATAATTATCTTTTTGTGTTTTTTTTTACAGGTAATTATGTCTTTTTTACAGGTAATTGTGTCTTTTTTAAAGATCATTGTATATTCATGCTCGTCATTATGTCATTCTTGCTTAACATTATGTATGCAACAACATCATTGTGTCTTAAATTTTTCATGAAAACACAACATTGAGCAGAAACACAAAAGACAAAATGATTTGTACAAAAGACATAATGACATATACAAAAGACACAATGACTCTCACAAAATTGTTATACTCATCATTGTGTATTTTTTAAAGGTAAATGCGTCTTTATTTATTAAATTATTGTGTTATTCATACCCGTCATTGTGTCATCCTTGCTTTACATTATGTATTATGTAACATCATTGTGTCTTAAATTGTTCAAGAAAACACAACATTGAAAAGAAACACAAAATACACAATGAACATTTACAAAAGACACAATGACCTAAACAAAAGACACAATGACATGTACAAAATTGTTCATACTCGTCTTTATGTCTTTATTATATGTAATTGTGTCTTTTTAAAAATCATTGTGTTATTCATACTCTTCATTGTGTCATACTTGCTTGACATCATGTATATGCAACATCATTGTGTCTTAAAATGTTCAAGAAAACACAACATTGAGCAAAAACAAAAAGACACAATGACATGCTCTAAAGACACAATGACATGCACAAAAGACACAATGAGCTAAAAAAGAATATTTTTCTATAGCAATACACTACTAGTTTTGAATATAAAAAAAATGCTTGTTTTTATGGTATATTTTTTTTTTCAAAAAATAATTTCGTATGTAAAGTTATGAACGTTTAAAGAAAGTGGTGGAACTTGATAAAAAAGTTAACAAAAGTAGTAATTACTAAAATACACTCCAACAACTTGATTTAATCATAGCCATTGATAAATTATCTAATGTCTCAAGATCCTTCTTAAGCTTTGTAGGTTAAGAGCCTTGTTTAGTTTAACTTAACCCTAGATATTAAAGCTAGGGGTGTTCAAATCGCTCACCGCTCGTTGCTCGTTCATCGCTCGCTCGGAAAAAGCTCGGAAATAGCTCGTTCGAATTTCGCTCGGTTTTAAACGAACCGAGCACGCTCGGTTCGGTTTATCAACGAGCCAAGGTAAGCTCGCTCGTTGCTCGCTCGGATAGTCGCTCGATTGGCTCGCTCGTTTGGCTCGCTCGGTTGGCTCGTTTGCTAAAGTATAACTGAATTTATATATATATATATATATATATATATATATATATATATATATAATATTTTATTAATGTATAACTGATATAATTTTTTTATATTTAAACTACTTTCAAAAGACCTAACATCCAAATAGGCAAATACGCAATACTGATAAATTTAAATTTAATTCCCAGATCCATTTTTTTCACTTTTCACGTTAGAATTTAATTCCCGAATGTCCAATACTCATCCATTTGTTTACTCCCAACCGTGATCTTTTTACTTAGACTAGTATGGATGTGTGGATGTGTTTTTAGGAATTTACACTACTTGGATTATGTTTTGAAAAAATTCTGTCATTGCTTGAGATTATCGCAACCGAACATGGCTTCCTTTAATTTTAAATTTGATTGTTTTTTGTTTGGGATTATTAGCTGCTTATGTGAGTATTGATATGTAACTATAATAACCAACTAGATGGCATTTGGTAGTTATTCGTGACATTAAATTTTTTTAAACCGAGCAAAACCGAACCAAGCTGAGCCGCTCGGTTTTAAAACGAGCTGAGCAACGAGCACAACATTTGGCTCGGTTCTGCAAATCCGAACCAAGCCGAGCCGCTCGGTTTGAAAACGAGCCGATCACGAGCATACCCTCGCTCGGTTCGGTTCGGTTCGTGAACAACCCTAATTAAAGCCTTAAACCTAATTTTGGTCAGACCTTTTAAATTCCAAAAAAATGAATGAATGTGTGATTCATATTAAACCACATTAAATTTGATTTTTTTTATTTTAAACTTATTTTTAATTAAACTTTAATGTGACTAAATATTTATTTTCAGGATTTAAAACGATGGTCAGAATTAAGTTCAAGGGTTAACACTCTAAGATTAGTTTATCATATTATACAATACGTGTGTGTATCTATATATTAGCATTATACTCAAATTAAATAAAAAACATCCGCTTTTATGATATAATTATTTATAAAAAATTATTATCATATGAAAAAATCAAGAACTTGATATTGAAATGAATTTTAATAATTGATCAGAAAACACTAAGGTTGAATAGCATCAATGAGCAAAATAAAAAGCTCAAAAAGATATGTTTTCATAGCAGACCAGACATTGAACCGGACGTCTTACTGGTCTACTAGTCGGACCGGTTGGACCGGATTTTTAGAACCGGATGATTTTATAAATAATTATTATTTTTAAAGTAAAGAAAATACCATATGTTATTTTAATGTACCTAATCTATTATCAATTATTTCTATACATATTATTAATTAAAAATATTGCTATTATATAACTTCAAATATTAAATTTGAAATATGTAAATAGGATGCTACAAGCCTATGTGGATTAAAGTTGTTTTATTGAAAAACGAAGAACTAAATGTACTAAAAATACATTTATGAAGGGCTTTATTTGAAAATTTTTAACCCTAGTATGTATATTGTTTAGAGAATTCTGTTTTTTCATTGGAAGAGCGCCGCACTCATCTTCTATCAATTTACCCTATGTAATCCCTATGGTTTTTCACTTTTCTATTTGAATTATAATTATATTCGTATATAATAAAACAAAGTTTATAACATGCTTTGGATAGTTGTATTCGTAGTTTTGACATAAGATAGCTTTCGGGTGACTATTTAGCCAACATTTCCTCATACTTGAACTAACATTTTGGCTCACACAAATCTTCTAGATATAATAGTATACTAAGAAGAAACTAAATTCAAATAGTGAATAAAAACCGAGCCCAAACGAAGCAAGAATCATAGTTTGAGAACGTAACCCTTGATTCACGCCAAGATCCAATGCTTACATAATTCTCGACACCATGAGTGTTGGATTAATCTCTTCCATATGATAGTACTCTGAAAACGATGAACGTGGGCGAAAACCGTGCGCAAAACGGATTATAACGAAGCGGGAATCGCGAAAACAAGTTTGATGTTTTTTAACAGTTGCCAGACGCGAATTCTGCATAAAAACCCATCCTACATCGCCCATGAAACCAATATTTCTCCTCTTTAAACACCTATAAATATCCTTGCTTGGTCCCTTATAGCTTTGCAACTCCTAGTTGAGTATAAACAAGTAGAATAACCTAATTTTGGTGGTTCTACAAGTTCAATGTCCATTGGGATGTTGAACGTAGTAGTTTTTTTATGCTCTTGGCGAGGAGGTGCTGTGCTTCGAGATCGTCTCGTTTGTAAAGTTTTCTTTGAGGTAATTTTCTTTTTCATTTCTTCTTTTCATTATTCATTTATTTTTTTTTTTTCTAGTATAAGTAGTTGAGCTTAGGTTATTAGTTGTCGGCATTATGTTTGTTTAGGTTGCCTTGTTTAGGTCGCCTTTAGAGTTGGTGTAGTCTTGTAGAGGCTCGTTAAGCCAACGAGTCCGGCCTATGATGTCCGTTCATTTAGCTATGCCTAGCATAAATTTTACCCATCCTTGTTGCATTCGTTTGACTAGGTTGAACCACGCTTGCATTCGGATCGTATACTTGATCCTTTGAGCTGTTGTCTAGCCATGAACGTTCAATCCTCAGGGCATCCAGTTTGATACAACTGTTGATCTTGATTCTTCTTCATTATACTAGTTTCCTCGAGCACCATTAATGTGAGTTTCTTCACACTCCCTTTTACATTTTTGTTTTTGGGATGTTACACATGTCTTATTCAAACTTTATTCAATATATTATTCATTCAATTTATAATGCAAGCCTTAGACTAGTTAGCTTTATGTGTTAGAGGCTAGGCTTATACAATGTGTTGATTCTATGTGTGTTGCCAGTCAAGCAATCTAGTACTTAGTAGCCTAAGATGGTTAGATACTATCTTCGCAAAGGCTTTTGCCTTTGTGTGAAAAAGGTGAAAAGTACACCTAGCAAACTGGTTGAATTATAACTGTTAATTTATAGTATGGCCATACTTGAATTAACATGTTGTAAGGATACTAGTTTGGACACAAGCAATTGTTATTCATTCATTCAATTTATTCAAACTTGTATTCATGCTGTGCTTATGATACATATCTAGTTAGGCTATAGTTTGCATCCTTTTTATACCTATTATTTAAACTTTGTGTGTGAACTCACCAACTATGCAAATAGTTGACAAACTCTATTTTACATGTGTAACAGGATAAGGAAGCATGATGAAGACATAAGATAGGCTTAGTAACCTAGTTTAAACATTGAAACAAATGTATAGACTTTTCAACTGTAATCCTTTGATTCAAGTTATGTAATGGTTGTTTATTATTAATGAATGTGGTATTTAGTTTTGTAATAATGATGCATTAAATATTGAAACTTATAATAGCACCATGAGCTAATGAACAGTCAAACTCGCGCCCCGACGTATTCCGCCGTCGGTCGGGGTGTGACACCCTACATTTTTCTTCTTCTCTCTCAAACTTCTATGCAACCGGTCAACAAAACATCAATTTTTCTTATCATTCTTTACATTTGTTACATACAACAGTGATATTTTTTTATTTTAAACAGTTGCTCTTTTCACACCCCGAACGACGGCGGAATACGTCGGGATGCGAGTCTGAGTGTTCATTAGCTCATGGTGTTATTATAACGTTTGAATATTTAATGCATCAATATTACAAAACAAACACAATCTTTATTGAATCAAATAATTATTACATGAATTGAATATACAACAGTTACATTTGCTATGCTAAAACATTGATTTCAATTTAACTAGATCACTAATTCTTATCCTATGTCTTCATCATGCTTCCTTATCCCATTACACATGCAAAATAAGAGTTTGTCAACTATTTGCATAGTTGGTGAGTTCACACACTAAGTTTAAATAATATGTATAAAAAGGATGCAAACTATAGCCTAACTAAAATATGTATCTTAAGCGTAACATGAATACAAGTTTGAATAAATATAGTGAATAAACGAAAGAATAACAATAGCTTGTGTCCAACAAAGTATCCATACAAACTGTTAATTGAAGTATGGCCATACTGTAATTTAACATTTGTATTTCAACGAGTTTGCTAGGTGTACTTTTCACCTTTTCACACAAAGGCAAAATCCATTGCTAAGATGGTATCTAACACGTCTTAAGCTATTAAGTACTAGCTTGCTTGACTGGAAACACGCATATAATCAACACATTGTATAATCTTGGCATCTAACGCATAAAGCTAACTAGGTCTAAGGCTTGCATCATAGATTGAATGAATAATAGAATGAATAAAGTTTTGAGTAAGACATGTGTAACATCCCAAAAAACAAAGAATGTAAAAGGGAGTTTGAAGAAAACTCACATGAATTGATTTGCTAGTCCAATGTTCTTGATGGAGTTATAAGTCAAAAACATGTGTCAACCTAAAGTTTATATGAATAACTTAATAAGTTTGGCATTCCTAAAGTTTAAGTTTCGTGTACTTATGACTATGTCATTCTATGGAAGTCCTAAAAGAATATATCTAAGTTTGAATGGTATAATAAATATTTTAATTGCATTTGATAACCATGTAGCATTTGAGAAATTCATGTTTATAAAGTTAATGATTTTAGAGTTTAAAAGTATTTATGTAGGATTATTTTTAAAAAGAATTATATGCCTTTGTTGTTTTACAAATCTTAAATCAAGCCCCATTCCATAAGAACCCTAGAATATCTTTCGATCAAATTCTTGCAACTAAGGTTTCGTTAGCCTGATTAACTATAGGGCTTTTGATTTAGACTTGATTACGAACATAAGGCATATAAAACTTACTTGTTAACGTTTCAAATTAATTGTGTTCGTTTGCCAAGCCGTTCTTGGTTTGATGTGATTTTGATCCGACAATTAAGCGTATCTCAAACCATGTTTTCGTACTCCTTTGAATCAGAGAGTTGTCGCCAGAGAAATTGTGTGGCCAATTTGTTTCTATTTGTTAGTTGTATTCAATTTTCAGTTCTTATAATTCGTTCGTATGTGAGCCGTTATTGAACGCGTAATTGGGGTTTATTTTTGGAATTAATAACATGGATTGATTCGAAATTGAATTGTCATCGCGTAGAGATTTGAATTTTGGATTTAAACGCGCTTTCTAAACGAATATGAAGTTGAACTGGTTTCTCGGTGGTTCGAACAGATGCTTGAGCTGGGCAAGGGAAAGAGGAATGAGTTTCTTTTTAGGTTTTGGCAACTTCAGCCCCTCAACTTTTTGTTTTCTATAAATCTGGCCTAAACTTGCTTCTCTCACATTTAGGTTCCAACCTAATGCAAGTTTAATTCATCCCTCTATTTTATTTAGCTTATTATTTTATGTCCAAACTTTAATATATGTTTATAAAACTCTTATAAAAGTTTATACAACTTTTTATTAAATAATTATAACTTAATATTTTTATAAACTTCCTAAGCTTCACAATATTATTATTATTATTATTATTATTATGATTATTATTATTATTATTATTGCTACTGCTAATGCTACTACTACTGCTAAATATTTAGATCATAACCAATATATACTTATGTATATATTAGTTTTCATAATCTTTTTATTTATATGTATTTAAAGTTTGACTTACAAATTGTAACTTTTAACTAAAATAATTTTTATAAGGTCTTTAGTTATGATTTATATTATTATTACATTAATGTAATAAATGTTGTAAAATTTAGCGTATAGATTTATGAATACAAACGTTTCAAAGAATACCAAATGTTTTGTTTTATTATAAATAGAGCATGATTACAATGTTCAATTTTGTAAAGAAAAAATCCTGGGGATTACAGTCTCCTTTGCTTTAGGGAATTTCGTCCCGAATTTTATTTATTAGTAATTTTGACAAAATTGTTAGTTGTTTCTTTCAACTTGTTTTTGTTTCTTTATCACCTTAGTTATCGATATTTTTTTAGTTAATTAATAACTTTGGTTCTTGGTTTAATGTTATTATAATTGTAATTATTAAAGTTACAGGATAGTGTCTAAATATTTTAGACCACTAGTTGATAGTTTAGGAGAGTTTAAACTCACAATTTGCTTTAGAGCTTTGAAGTGAGAATGAACTTTAATCAGAATACTTATTGGTAACGCACTCGGATTTTCGGATTTGTATACAACTAGTTTACTTGTTATGAGGGTTTTGAATTTAACAATAGTTGACTCAACTCATGGTGAGATTAACTACAACTGTATTTGAATAACTTGGGAATAAAATACTCTACATATATTGTTATATGAGTAATAATTTATTTATTGATTATTCTTGACTGAAGAATAGTTCATTCGAATTGTAGATTAAGTTGACTAATCCATTACTTGGTAAAGTTTTTGGTGCTACTATCAATGTATTATTGGTGCTTATATATAGGGTCTACCACAGCCAACCCACCATAGCATACTTTGATAGCATTCCAATTACCTACCAACAGTGGCAGAGCTTGAGAGTTAAAGAAGGGGGCGGAAATTTACAAGACTCAAAATACATGTTAAAGTTTTTAAACAAGGGGGCGAAACCCGCATTTTTAATTAAAAATAACCTTTCGGCCTGAAAATTTACACTACTGGCGAAAAAAATAGGGGGGCGGTCGCCCCCCCCCCCCCCGCCCGGTCTCACTAGAGTTACGCCCATGCCTACCAAGACTACCCTAAACTATAGAACATTTGAACTGACGTTTGCATACAAACTAGCTTTGAGAAACATATGAGTATAGAGATTCTAAAAATTGCAATCTTTCAATAGAATCTCATGGTTGAATGGATGCGAAATGATCGATTTTGATATACGAATGATATAGAATACACTGGTATGAGATATTATATGTTGTGATAACTATTTATCATTAACCTTATTATAATATCATCGAATCTTTGAGTCTTTGTTTAAACATGCATGTATTGAATAGTTCAACTTAAAAATCAAAACATGATTCATGTGATTATCGATATCTTTGATTTGGCCTGGAGTAAGAATACACACCAAGTATTAGTAATTGAGTAACAATTGGTTTGACTAGCATAATTTAGTTGAAACTGTAGATTGAATTGGCTACTCTAGCCCTTGATCAAATTTTGTGTCCTACTACCAATGTACTATTAGTGCTTATATATAAGGTATACCGCAGCCAACCCAACACACCACTAATACTTTGATAGCATACCAAACGCCTACCAAGGCTAACAAAAAAAACTTTAGACAAGCTTATATATGTGTGGGAGGCTTTGACTAGCTTTTAAGATTTTTATTGGTATGGATGTTCTAAATGTTAAAATATTGCAATAGAATCTCTCGATTGTAACATACAAATTGGTAAACTATCGATTTTAAGATAAACGAATGATATAGAATACACAAGTAGTTGATAGTATAAAACCTTTGATAATTGTGATAACTAATTTTCACTAATCTTAGCTATAATATCATGGAATTTTTGAACCGTTGTCTAAAGATATGAATATAGAATGGTTTGTCTAAAATTAAATAGTATGATTCATGTGAACTTGTTTTAAAATTTTATATAGAATCACCCATACTTCAATTCATAAGTCCAAATAATGTCATTCTATTGATATCTAAACAAAATATAATAAGAAATCAGCGCGTCTTGGTTAATATAATAAAATCAGAAATCATTGTGACTTGTATGAAGCATAGGGAATGATTTTCAGAATTGAACAATTAATGACATGTTTGAATTATTTAACACCGTTCTTAGGCATAATATCCTAGTAGGTTTATAGAGTTGTAACATAGACATCATGGATTACAATAAGATATGTGATATAATAACTTTATAGATGTATTGACAAGTAACTAATCATAAGAACCATATCTTATCGAATTTTTTATCATGAGTTTGGATATTGGAATATATAATATTATAACCTTTTATATTTATTGTTGAATCACCATCAATAATTCTTAAGTATAATATTACTGGTTTTCTTGAATCAAAATATACATCATAAATCAAAGAAAGATAACAGCATAACTTTTTAGATTTTAGTGATGTATCATCATCACTAATCTTAGGTTTAATGTTAGTTGAATCACAACATATGTAACAAAAAACAAGAAGATATATCATATTCTGTCAGACATAGTAATGAATCAACATCACTATCCTCAAGTATGAATCATTGAGGTATTGAATCATAATATATACATTATAAATCAAAAGAAAGGTAACACAATTGCTTGTAGTAATGTGCCACCATTACAATCTTAGGTATGATATTATTAACTTTCTAGAATCATAATATATATATATATATATATATATTATTCATCAAACGCAAATAACATCATAGTCTGTGAGATGTAGTGATGAATCACCATCACTAATCTTAAGTTTGGCATCATAAGATTTGAAATCATAAAAGCATGTATTGAAATCATTTCCAATTTGATTAAAAATCATGAGGAGTAGTATCCAAATTAGACACCTTTTGGCCTATTAGAATTAATGTTATTTGAAAAATGTAACATGCTTTGGCCTATAGGTAAAATACTCTCATTAAGAATCCCCAGAAAGCTAGACTTGTCCCTCGTCAGGGATTATGATTCTCTTTCCTAGACAGGCGTCTCAACTACCGGTATTCTCCCTTCTAGTTACTACATTTTCATCTTAACAAACTTAATTTTAACGAGAATTTGAATCAAGTTGAATGGTTAATAAAATCACAGAAAAGTAAGTCAGTTGATCTTGTTTGCAAACAATAGGAATGGTGTTCAAAATTGAACACCGGGTGACATATTAGAATCATTTAGTTTGTTAGGTGTTTGGTATGATATTCTTTGCCCTATAAGTGATTGTAATCTCATCAGAAGTCCCCATGAAAGCTAGACAGGTCTCACAGTACCTCAGGTATTTATATAAATAGCTTTACTAGACAAGAGTTCCAACTAATGGTACTACACTCTTCCAGTTAGTACATATTCGCCTCACAAATTTAATTCTAATGGGGTCTTAAAATAAATATTGGAATTCCTATAGTGTCTAAGTAATAATATTAGACATTAAGTCTAATGAGTTTGAATTCCTACCATCTAAAGATTGTTTGCGCGTACGTGATTTTGAAATGGAATTTACTTAAAAGCAAATTCTAAGGCAATTGCTTAAACTAAGTAATTCCCATGATAAGAAGTAATCTTAAACTTAGGCATTCCTAACTAAGTGTACGCAAAGGTATATTATCAACTATATATGGCATTCCTTTATGGTAACATGTATATATCACACAAGGATTATTATATAACACATAGCACATAAGCATGTAATAAACAAACAATAAGAACATGAATTCTCATGTTTGGGTTAACTTAGTTATAGTCTAGGCAACCATTTTCTAATAACATAGATCCATATAACCATGGCTCTGATACCAATATGTCACACCCCGACCGACAGCAGAATACATTGGGGCGCGAATCTGAGTGTTCATTACCTCATGGTGCTATTATAACGTTTGAATATTTAATGCATCGATATTACAAAACAACCACAAACGTCATTGAATCAAATAATCATTACATGAATTGAATATACAACAATTACATTTGCAATGCTAAAACATTGATTTCAATTTAATTAGGTCACTAATTCTTATCATATGTCTTCACATGCTTCCTTATCATGTAACACATGCAAAATAAGAGTTTGTCAACTATTTGCGTAGTTAGTGAGTTCACATATTAAGTTTAAATAATATGTTTAAAAAAGATGCAAACTATAGCCTAACTATAATATATATCTTAAGTATAACATTAATACAAGTTTGAATAAATAAAATGAATAAATGAATAAATAACAATAGCTTGTGTCCAACAAAGTATCCATACAAACTGTTAATGCAAGTATGGCCATACTCTAATTTAACATTTGTATTTCAACGAGTTTGCTAGTTGTACTTTTCACATTTTTCACACAAAGGCAAAAGTCATTGCAAAGATGGCATCTAACACATCTAATGCTACTAAGTACTAGATTGCTTAACTAGCAACACACATAGAATCAACACATTGTATAAGCTTGGCATCTAACAAATAAAGCTAACTAGGTCTAAGGCTTGCATCATAGATTGAATGAATATTTTCATTGCATTTGATAACCATCTAACATCAATAACACATAAATCAACACATGGTATAATAAATATTTTAATTGCATTTGATAACCATCTAGCATTTGAGAAATTCATTCCATTTGTTCTTATTTTAATTGTTTAAAATATTGCTTAATGTTTATGAGTATTTATGATAATCTATAGAAAATCATTTAAAATAATTATAAAACCATTTAGAATAATTTTATAATTATTCATGTGTGTAAAATTAATGATTTTCAAGTTTGAAAGTATTTATGTAGGATTAATTTTAAAAGTATTATTTGCCTTTGTTGTTATACAAATCTTAAATCAATGCCCCATTCCATAAGAACCCTAGAATATCTTTCGATTGAATTCTTACAACTAAGGTTTCGTTAGCCTAATTAACCATAGGGCTTTTGATTTAGACTCGATTACGAACATAAGGCATATAATACTTCCTTGTTAACGTTTCGAATTGACTGTGTTCGTTTGCCAAGCCGTTCTTGGTTTGATGTGATTTTGATCCGACGATTAAGCGTATCCCAGACCAAGTTTTCGTACTCCTTTGAATCAGAGAGTTGTCTCCAGAGTAATTGTGTGGTCAATCTGTTTCCATTTGTTAGTATTATTCGATTTTCAGTTCTTATTATTCGTTCGTATGTGAGCCGTGATTGAACGCATAATTGAGGTTTATTTTTGGAATTGATAACATGGATTGATTCGAAATTGAATTATCATCGCGTAGAGATTTGAATTTTGGATTTACAGGCGCTTTCTAAACGAATATGGAGTTGAACCGGTTGCCCGGTGGTTCGAACGGATGCTCGAGCTGGGCAAGGGAAAGGGGAATGAGTTTCTTTTTAGGTTTTGGCAACTTCAGCCCCTCAACTTTCTGTTTTCTATAAATCTAGCCTAAACTTGCTTCTCTCACATTCAGGTTCCAACCTAATGCAAGTTTAGTCCCTCTATTTTATTTAGCTTATTATTTTATGTCCAAAATTTATTATATGTTTATAAAACTCTTATAAAAGTTTATACAACTTTTTAAATCTCACTTATATTGTTTAAAGAAATATGAAAATATTTATAAAATGTACTTTAATTTTCTTCTTTTAAAAACATCAAAAATTATATGTTACTTGTATACCTATTAGTTATCAATGGCTATCTTGTAATGTTTATTTTATTCAACTCTGTGTAATACACAAGTCAATATGCTAGTATATACATACATATTGTAACAACGAAAAATTTCAGTAACCGTTTATGTCCAAATTTTATATGAACGTTCGTAAAGTGATTATGGTCAAAAGGATATAAACGATAAAAATATTTGATAATGTATGGACACGTTATAAAGCCTATTAATAACGTGTAAAAATTTCTGTTACAGTTTGAGTTCATAATTTTTATGAACAATCCTGAAGTGATTACGATCACATTAATATAAGCGGGACTGTTATACGATAAAGTATGAACAAGATATAGGCTCGTGAATATTAAAAATATGTGAGCAAAGTAGAAGGGGGTTTTAAAAATAGAAGTTTAAAGATGAGGGGCCAAACCGTAACATTGGAAATTAATTCATTCTTGAAGTCTAAAACTTGGTGACGTAAACAGGTAGATATTTCATTTGAAACCGACTTAAAACATATTGATACTGATCCATCGAAGGTAAGAAAGCAGACACTTCAAGAATTCACAATCAACTTCTGTATAATACGAGCAAAGAAGAAGAATCAATCGGGCTGATTAATACTAACTACCCACATCATTAAGGTATGTGTTCATGATCCTCATCTCGTGTTAGTTTAGTCTTGATTGATTAAAGAGACCAACACCATGTTTAGATGGAGTTTTGGTTTTTTTTATGGTGAACATAAACTGGATTCGGTTGAAGCCCAATTACATCTAGCTAATGATCAGGTTTTCATGAGTTTTATGAGGGTATAATATGTATACTCTTCTGGTTGCCTTAAAAGCATGTTATTATACAGTAAGTTTAGCAACGCCCTAAGACGAGTTAATTAAATAAGAGAATACGCTTATGTAAGCCGAGCAGATAAGTAATTTTTAAGCATAACAATATTGTAGAGATTAAAATGGTCAAAATGAGTGGAAGCGAAATTTTGAAATAAAGCTCCGATTGAAAGTTATGACATGCCGAAGTTTCGAGCGGTAATCGTAAATCTGAGCATCTTCATAATTAGTATTATAATTCCATCTCAACTTATTATTAATTGAGATAAATAATATTAAGTTTATAAAACTCTTCGGGTCGTTATAGCAAGCTAAACACTTGTATTTGAGATAACTATAACGTAGTCGTTGTGTTACCGGTTTAGAAACCCTAAAAAGAGGGTTTATATTATATGATAAGGTTATAATTATGATAAGATATCCATATTAATAGGATATCATTCTGAACGTGAGAAAGTAAGGAAAGGAAGAAAGCTAGCAGATTGTGTCTTATTAAGCTCAGGTGAGTTCTTATAGCCCTGTTTTAAATGTTTTATCATTTTGGGCTGATATGCATGTTATAAAGTTATTTTATGAAAATGATTGTGTGTATGTATGTATGTATGTATAAAGTTATTGTATGAAAGTGATTTTAACCTGATTATGGTAAGGTAAAGCATGTTTTGGGAAAAGTATGTTTTCAGATAAAGAATGTTTTAAGTCTCAACTATGGTTGAGAAAGAAATGATTATTTTTGTATAAGACACTCGACCGAGGTCGAGGAGGAAATGTGGTTTTGCCAGCTGCGGTTGGGCAGAACTTGAGCACTGCGGTGAAAGGAGCCGCTTCTGCTTATGATGGTTTAAATGATTTAAACCATGTTATGAATATAAATGATGTATGTAAAGAAGTCTTGTACCGGTATGAGCCGTCAACTTCGGTTGATGGATTAAGAGTCCTGTGGAAACACGGGCCTGCCGACTGTGTGTCGCCAGTTAATGGAATCTTATGCATGTGTAAGTTATCGACTTCGGGTTGATAGTTAAGAGCCTTGTGCTGCACAAGCCTGTTTGACCTCAGGGTCAGCAGTTGACGGTGAAGTTCCTTCACTGTATGAATTATTTTGTGATGATATGTATGTTATGGAATTATGTTATGATGCTATGTATGTGATAAAATTATGATATAAGAACAGGTATGTTATGTATTTGGATTATGCTATATGATGACATGAATGAATAAGGATTTTCTAATAAATGAACTTAGAACTCACCAACGTAAAGCTGACTTGTTTTACATGCATATCAGGTTGAATAGTTTGAGAAAGGAGACCAGGAGGGCTTATCGCATACGTTGAAGACTACCCCTGGCATAGACTGGCTATGTTATAAACCTAATAATGATATGAGCTATGTATTAATGTTTGTTTAGGTTTGTATAATATTTTATGTAATCGCCTTAAATTCCGCTGCTATGGTAATGTAAATATGTTTTAAAGAGTATGGGTTTGATGTTTGCCAACCGAGGGGCTCGGGGCCTCTCACATATATATATATATATATATATATATATGTATATATATATATATATATGTATATATATATATATCTTAATTTGCAATGTCGGTGTTCTTTCTTTACTATTAGTCTACATATAATTACATTGTCATAGTCATAGAGGGACTCGAAAACATATATCTAAATCTATACTTTATAATAAAAGAATAACAATTTTAATACATGTCACCTTCTTACATTACTATTGTCTCATGTCACATTTTTACACCACTATTGCCACATGTCATCTTCTTATACTGTTGTTGTCACTTGTCAACTTTTTATCATTTCACTTAATTCTCTCTCCTATTAAATAACTAGGTTAGTATCCCGTGTATTACACGACTTAAATAAAAAATATAAAAAATAGTCATTAATGAAAATTTAGATAATATAAAAACATTTTTTAATATAAATATAAAAAATTCATATAATCTAATAATTTAATTAATAAAATACTATTATTATTTATTTAAATAATAATTTCTTCAAAGTTTTGTTTGTTTAAACATTTTATTTAAAAAAAATTGTTATATAAATTTTATACTTTATAATAAATTGGTTTTTGTAAAAAGTGTTTTTTAATATTAATATATTTTTAATGTATTAAAATATATTTTTAATTTAAAAATATATAAAAATTATATTTAATATTTAATATTATTATTTAATATTAGATGCATTTAATATGAGAGAGAGACGAGAAATTAAAAATGAAGTGCTCTATGAACATGATATGTGTCATTAGAAACCTTTATTTATTAGTATAGATAGATTATATTATCTCTCTTCTTAAATAATTTTTTCTCTTATTAAATAATTATAATACTAATAACTAATATATTATTTATCTTTTTATTATAAAGCATACATAAATTTTTTTATAAAATATTAAATTTTCTAAAAAAAAATTTTAAAGTAAGACATATTTAATTTGAAAAAAACAAAATTTATGTAGAAAACAAGTTAAATTAAAAAAATGATTTCTTTTAAAAATAAAATATATTATAAAAGAAGTTTTTAAACAATAAGATTTTTATCGTCTAATGACGTTTTAATATATTTAAAATATGAAATAATAAAAATGATGGAGAAAGTTACATTTTTGGTCTCGGTCGTTTAACTTTAATAATTACAAAAATTATATTTTATATTATTGATTTATAAAAGTTATTTTTTAATATAATTGAAACTAAAGTTTTTAACGTTAATTATTTCGAATATATCAATTATTATACATTAAAAGGTCATATATCATGTGTATACTGATTAAAGTTTTCAATTATTTTTTTATTACTTAAAATATTTATTAATATGTAAATTAATCATTTTATATCAAAATATCATTTTATAATTGCTAAATTTTCATTATTAACTATTTAATATTTTATATTAAATCTTATATTACACGTGTTAATAATCTAGTATTATATATACATGTATCTGTGTGTGTATATATCTTAAAACGCATAATAAGATTGTATTTGATCGCATTATTTAAACAATATGTTTTTACTTTGAATTTTATTATATACTAATAAACAATATAATCTCATTTAGGATTTTAGCCTAATTTTCTTCAAGTAAAATTCAAGTAGCTGATGTGGAGGAGGCCGTCGTTTAGGTCCTTTGAAATGTCTGGTTCGCCTCCAAAAGTCAAAACGAAGACTTCAAAAAAAAAAGTATTGGATTTTGAGGTTTACGTGTCTCCTATGGTCAAAGCTCAATACACGTGGCTACATTTTTTTTTTTATTTTCTTCCATTTTTGGATTTTTAACTTCTTTGTTTTTACGTAAAAGTAGGACACTTATGACTTACCCGCTGCTCTCCAGCGGCGGAGTTAAAAAATAAAAACGTGGAATACTTTGAATTTATTATGACAAATGAAATAATATATATAATTGACCCAACATATCTACTAAAATATTTACGTAAAAAACGTAGAAGAATGAAGACGGAAAAAAATTACGTGAATACATAGATCAACAAACGTATATAAAATAAGCATGAAAACATGTTATATTTAACCGGACTTGTTTATAGGAAAAGTTTATACCACAATGTGAATCAACACAAATTTATACAGACTCTTGTGTAAAACTAAGCATGTAGCCTTAAACTCTAACTAATACTAGTTATTAATTTGAACCCGTGCCTACAAGTATGTGTGCACACCTCAAGTTATTATGAATGTTTTTTAGTTATTTTATGAATACTTTCATCCAACCATGATATTTCGAAACATAAATGATCATATCTGAAATATAGTGTAAGCATAAAAGACCAAACTGAAATTTACCCTTTTTTTTAAAAGAAAATATATCATACTTGCTTTTAAACTACTATAATTTAAATCACATCTTATTTGATTTTAAACTTGTAACATGAAACATCAAACAAATGGTATTATTAAGTACTCGTTAATTGAACCGACTACTTGTTCATTTTCTTTTTATTTTTTGATTATTTTTACATTTTTAACTATTAGAAGAAACATTTACACTCAATTAACTTTTGACACTTTGGTAGCTAAAGTTTTGGTATTAAAAAATAGAGTGAAATGCATATGATAATATTTAATAGAATAAAGATTAAATAAATACATAAAACAAATGAGGCATTGCCTCAATGGTACCCCAAGATTCTTCCAAATGGAAGGTCTTGGATTCTAGTGGGGTTTCCTCCTGCAGTGGTTGTGGTGGCTCATGGGAGGTCCAGGTAACTAGACCTTGGTGACATGGTTTGGAAACAGTAGGCTAACACAATTGAGACCTTCGCCGTTCAAAAAAAATACATAAAAAGTAAACACTCATCTATCACATCGATTTGTGAGACTCCGACGAACCCCTTCTGTTTTTAAACACCGACGTCGTTGTGGCTCCTCATATCCGGCCATCTTCCTCTCTCTCTACCCACTTTAATCATCTGTCTCACCTAATTCTTCCGGCCAGTGACTTCATGAGTAGTGCGAAGATGGTGACGATGGTGGTGTTGACGTAGTGCGCCGGAGGCAAAGGTCGTACAACGCGAAGCCAACATTGGCAAGGTGGTTAAATACGCCGGCGATGGCGGTGTTGATAGCAAACATCTCACCGACCACATGAATTTTACTGTAAATAATGTTGGATTTCGTTATTTTGTATAATATAATTGATGACGTAGGGTAATATCGCAACATAACCAAACGGCCAGACCGCAAAACGGACCAAGTCGCATGACCAAATGGCACGATGGCAGAACGAGCGGAATCAAAGTCAACTTACCAGATACCAATAAAGGTAGAGGTGAAGGGACATTTAATGAAAGACAAGTCTTCGGACCAAAGGATAAAAGGCAAACCTCAAGACAAAAGGTGATGTAAGTCAACTTTTGTGCAAAGATGGCCAGAACAAGTATACTCGAGAGAAACCCCTAGAAAGCAGGAGGCTTGACCTCCCAAAATAGAAAACTCACTCTGAGGCATCTTGAACCCGAGCAGTATAAATAGTGAGCTTCGGTAGCCCTTCCAGGTATCTCATTTTTCACTCTCACACTCATATTCCTGTTCCTTAAACATCTTTTCCGATCAAGAGCTTACTCTCACGCCGGAGTCCAATCGCAGGAGGCTCCCTCCTGCGGTAAGCCAACGGCTTTTTGGTGGTTGCAGGATCGTAAGGAAAGTCCAAGATAGTCGGATCGGAAGGTGTCCAGGAAGCATTACTTCAACACTGGCGCCCACCGTGGGGCCTTGAACTCAAAATTACACGCTGAGTGACGAGGCTCCCAATTTTTCCGGTAAAATATCAAACTCTTGTGTTCATAGTTTTTCTCCATGAAAGGAACGAGTAACCCTGGAGGGTCCTCGGCGCCTCACCATTTGCCTAGTCTATCGCCCCTCATCAGCGATATGATCGAGTTAACACCCGAAGGTGTCCGGGAGCACTTTCCCCGTTTACAAGAACTAATGACCGAATACGTTCGGGAGGAACGCCTCAGAGGAGTGCGTGTCCGCTTGGCATACGATGATGATTCAGTAACACCCACCATATAGCCAACAAACACTGAAATACCCATATCGTTTCCCATAGCTAGCCATTCTCTGGATCCCACCACGGCAACGCCTACTTTGCCGTTTGAAACACCCCACAATTTTGGCCAGTATAGCTCAGAGGCCTTGTTTTCAAACCAAAGTTATAGACCCGAAGCAATGTCGGGGTCCGGAGGTGTCAACCTCCTGATGGAACAATTACCTTACCGTTTCCCTTTTTCCGGCCAAATGCTGACCTCATTGATGAACCTAACCCAAACCACAGCTCCATTAATAAACAATGGGACCACCTGGCCGTATACCGTTCCTAACACTCTGACCTTGCCCCCATGGCAAAATGCGTATGGGAGCCAGTTTTTCCCACAACATCTCGGTTCCAACCCATTAGCCATTTTGTCCGGAAGTAATAACCCGATCACCAGTCGGTACTTCAATACGCGCACCCCCTATGTATCCCTTTGCACCTTTTAATCCTATACCAAACAGCCAGCCTTTCGTTGTTCCCACTTACCACACCGAGCCTGTCGTACAGAACCTTAACCCAGAAAACATAGCCCATATCCTAGAGCCAGCTGATGAATTATCCTGGCCATATGTACCCACCACCCACACGAAAGTTCTCACCATGAATAGCCAATTTTCCATTCCCACCCAAACCAAATGCCGGCCAATGTAAGAACATATGACGGCCTCGGCGATCCAGATGATCACCTTGAGTTGTTTACGGGAGCAGCGATAGTGGAGCGATGGAGTTTACCATTATGGTGTCACATGTTTGCTCAAACACTTGTAGGACCAGCAAGACTCTGGTTCAATAGTTTACCAAGCGGAAGTATCGACACTTTCGAAGACTTAGCGGGTAAATTCCTGGGCAATTTCATGCAGCAAAAAAGATACACCAGAGATCCGGTTAAAATCCACAACATAAAGCAGAAAGATGATGAAGATCTCCGTGCCTTCATGGAAAGGTATAAGACAGAAAGTTTAAGCATAGGAGGGGCGACATAGCATATGCGGGTATTATCACACCCCCAAATTTCAACTAACGGAATCATACCGTTTGGGACGTGACAAACCAGGATCTCAGATCATTAGACATAGCGAAGACCTCTATATGCTTTTCAAACATAACTTTGGTCTAAATTGAAAAATTCAGAGTTTTAAACATTGCGGAAGCGTTGTAAAAAGTAAAACAATTCAATGTTTGCAAAATGTAAATTACAATGATAATGTCTCAAATATTCAAATCCAAAACAACTGTATTGTAAAAATATGCATGAGACTCGATCTCCTAGTCCATGCTTACTTGTTCTTGTACCTTGGTGTCCTGAGAAAACATGTAAATCAAGTCAACACAAAGGTTGGTGCATACACAGGTTTGAATAATCATAAATGTTTGAAACAACTGTTTGAAACGAAAATGGTTGCAGATAACATAATCACACATGCATAGTCATGATAGCTATCATTTGTACTATTTACATAAGCGGTCGACACCGAAGCTGACTGTTAGAATGTAATTTGCCTTTCCCACTATTGTCTAGCACAAACAATAGTAATGTGAATTGGCTATTTAAACACCTGCGTAGACCTACAATCTACCAAGTGAGGTTTTTCAAACCCAATAGATCTATCTTTACCTACCACGCTTTGCACTACGGTAAACTAAACGGTTCGATATGTAAGGACTTGTAATGCTATGTTCGCACTTATCGTAAATAGCTAACTCATGCAAGTGATATGTATCTAAAATGTTTGTTTGCACATGTTTTCTCTCCAAAACAGTAAAATAGGAAAAGGGGTTGTACGCACCTTTGAATGTAGTAGAATGATCAAAACACACGTGAACTCGCGTAGATAGTCCTCTACGAAGAATCTGTGTTTAAACAATAACGTTGTGTTATTCGGGATGTCGTTTAATGTGTGTAATCACATACGTGTCAAACACACGTTATGTTAGATTGTTTAGAAACGTGTATACGTATGTACGTGGTCTTTGAAATAGTTTAATTAAACCGCATAAGTATAAATACGATTTTATTAAAACATGCGTAATTATACGCGATTATGGTTTCAGGTAAAAAAATATGAATTTATCGTTTCATATTGTTCGTATACTCACTACGGTTCCACGCAACTCGAACGGATTAATCAGGTTTGAAATGAAGAAGTTATGATAAAAACACAAAATAGTTTTAAAACTCAAAAACCAGCAGAGGCCGGGTTCGAACCCAGCGACCTCTACCTCTTAGCACACATTCTTACCATCTCATCTACTTTAAATTACATTAACAGACTTCTTTTAAATTCTTTTAACCAACAAAGGGTCAGTTTCCCTTTGTTTATTAAACCGAAACCATGGGACCCAATTGACCCGCGATTCGGACTCGATCGATCCT
>SZYD01000407.1:0-38414 GCA_009363875.1 Mikania micrantha | reverse complement strand
GCGATACAAGTAAAGATATCCATTTCCTGTTTATTCCACGTGTCTGATATGTATTCGTCTGTTGTATCAATGATAGAATAATGTAGTGTGAGGGGTTAGTCATCAAACCGAAGTATTGATAAACCCTCGATTATTAAGTAATTTAGATTAATTTAAATCTGATCCTTGAATTATTCTATTACTTGTGGGTTAACTGTTGTTCACTTTTAAATAATAAGAGTGTTAGTTAACCAATTGTCATTTGTTCTTGAACCATAGTGCATAGAGCCTAAAAGGAATCCATTGTAATCCTCACGTAATCAGAGTACAATGCATCCGATTTGCCTCTACCACTTTGTATGTACCGCCGTCCTCAACGAAAGCTATTACTAGTAGTGAAACATGAGGGTAGATCAATTCCTCAACCTACTAATCAATAGGATCCGTTGGATTAATTACTTATCACTGCAGATTAATATCACCATGTGTCGCTTACCAGAACCTGACTTGAGTAGCCCTGTCACCGGTCATACGTTACCGGCCAAATGAATCAATACGATCAACATACTAGCCATACAAGCTAGAGGTTTGTCAAACCTATGGTACCACTATGCTATCGTCGGTTTAGTCACGTCAAACTAACTGGTCAGCGAATTAAAGGGGCTTACATGATCTACTTGTACAATTTGGCACATGATTGAAGTGATATAATGCAACAGGTCAATAGTAACTAATTGTAATTGTATTCACTTGTATTCTTGTACTCGTTTGTCATATGTTCTCCTTGGTATTAACAAAGTTAAATAAGAACTTGTCTTATTACATTATGTTAAT
Organism: Mikania micrantha; assembly: GCA_009363875.1. Classification (NCBI taxonomy): domain Eukaryota; kingdom Viridiplantae; phylum Streptophyta; class Magnoliopsida; order Asterales; family Asteraceae; genus Mikania; species Mikania micrantha. The sequence goes on along the minus strand of SZYD01000407.1, from coordinate 37,601 downwards.
CGTTTGCGTGAATGATGTTGTTATCATGAAGTTACATTATCATGATTATCATTCTTTGTTCCTTGTTCTCTTGTAATGTGTGTTGAATTGAAAAGCTAAGTGTTATAAGAACTAGTCTTATTACACTTACTTAATTTGTATCGATGATGTAATGAAGATGTGTTATCTTCATAACATTCTTATGTTTGTTCTTGTAATCATGTCATCATGTTCCTTGTAATTGTTTCGATGTTAATTCTTGTAAGAATAACTAAGTGTTGTAAGAGATAATCATACAACTATGTTATTCTATTGTATTGATGAGTTATGATATTATAATATCATCATCATCTTATCTTTTCCTGTCAAATGTAATCATACAAGCACGCATACAATGATATATGATAATAAGCAATTTAATATCATTTAATCAAAGTATTAGCAATATGTTAAACATAAAACTTTTAAATAAATAAAAGTTAAGCATGTTCTCAGCCCCGGAGTTTAAAATCAGTAAAGATTAAAGAAAAGGGGCATATGAACTCACCTTGTATAGTTGGGGTTGACTTAGCTTAAACGATAATGCACGCGCTCTTGTTTGTTTCTTGTGTTTTCGCCTCCTGTATTGATTTCACGATATTTTGACTTATTAGTATAAGTTGTAGAGGTTTGTGTGTATGTATGTGTTAGCCATAAAGTTGGCTAACACTTGCGAGTCTCGATCTTGGTCGTTATTATCCGGCCCTGGTTTATTGTTGTGATAGACTAATACTAAATCAATTAGGTTAGAATTATTATCATGTGTTATAGATTCCATGTTTACCCTAGGGGTCTTATTATGATGTGTAATTTGAAATTCACTTGTCAAACATTACTCTTTAGACCTTTGAAACTCATTACTCTAAACTTATTATCTTTGTAATAAGATATGATTTTCTGTACATTATTGCTTGATATAAACATTCCTAAGTTGATTTGTCATCCCATATTAGTCGCGTTATTGATTCGGTCCGAATAATTCATTGCAGCTTGATCTAGTTTTCATGGGCCATGTGTGGTATGTATGGGCCGAATTACCCCTCCCCCCTTCTTGGCTAATTACATCATTATGGCCCAAATAAATTCTTTGAGCTGAATTTGTGTTTGTGGGCCTACTGTTGGGCCGAAGGGTTTATGGTATGTCGGGCCTGAATAAGTGGGCATATGGGCCGTTCGACTGATGTTGGGCCTTACTGGGCCGAAGCAACTGTCTGGGCCAAAAGAAGTGTTATAGGCTGAGCTGTTGAGGCTAGGCTAAATCAGTGAGAGGTGGGTCAACTAGTGGACTGGGCCCAATTCAGCGCACCCTGAGCCAACATGTCTGGGCCGTATGAGTTCTCAGCAGGTCGTGGTGTTTGGCCGAATGTGTTGCCGTGGCCAAATGGAGTTGAGTCGTAGGGTTAGGGTGAATGGGACTAGAGTTTCTGTCGACTGAGCCAACCGAATAGCCTGATTCGGCTGAAAGAAGATGATGGTGGTTGACTGAGTTTATGGACGAATGAGTGGTGCCCGAAGCAAGGTGGTGACTGAGAGAATAAACCCAACGAATGGCACCTGTGGCAATGGCGGCTGCCGAATGAACGAGAGAGACCGGATGAAACAACCTGTCGAATGACCACTCTCATTCGGCTGATGCCCTCCTTCGGTCAGGTCCCTTCGGCAACAGGCCTTTCGGCACGACCTGGGTAACTCTCATTCGGCAATGGCGACTGCCACGGCAGGGTTCTTCATTACATGACCTAATGGTTTAAATCAGACTCTGAGTTGAGGTTCACACGAATTTTTGGTGCTAGGTGTGTGTTGGAACCTAAAATGAAAAAGGTTTAGGACCGGTAGTGAGGTGCTCGACCAAAAGGTTTTAGAAACCCTAATTTTCGAAACTTTTGCAGGTTCATACCTCGATTTTCAGTGGGTTTTGGAATGGATCCTTTGTACTTTCGTGTAGTAGAGGTTGAGAGCTTCAAGTAGGTTCAAAAATGGGGTGATTTGGTGAAGAAATGAATGAGATATGAGGAGAGAAGGTTGAAAATGGTGGGTTTTTCTCAAAACGGAAAATGGAATTTTGGGGAAGAAGATGGAGGAGAAAATGAGAGAAATACTCTCATTTAGAGTATTTATACTCCGAGCGTGTTCGGGTTTGTTTTTGTCGCTCGGTTCGCGTTTTCGTTTCGTTTCCGGAAATTACACACGTAATTAAATTGTAATAAATAAAAGAAACTATTTAATTATTTGATGAGTTTCAAAATTGTAAAACATTAAAATGTTTTATTTTCTTAAATTTATTATCGTATCGTGTCGTGTTTCGTTTTCGTTTTGTCGAATCGCGTCACCTTCGCGCGCGTATTCGTTCGAATCGTCACCCGAACGAACACGAAGAGGGTTTTGCTTTTCGACTTTTGTTTTCTACTTTTCAGTCATTATTTCAGAACTCTGAACTCACAGATATTTTTGTGTGAATCGTCACCCACGCAAACACACTGTCAGTTCGTTATTCTGACATAATACTGCATTTGTGTTTGAATTGTGTTTTCTCACTGTCGGACTCAACTAAACATCATGTTTTCACATTGTTCTTGTACTGATTCGTCGGCCATCTGATTCCTGTCATCTGTGGACATCAGATCGCAACCGATGTTTTCATTTTTCACTTGTACACTGTTGTTTCCCGTGATTCATTGTGTTAACTGTACTTAAGTTTTCTTTTAAATACACACAACTATTGTTTCAAATGTATGTTGTACTTACTGTTTTTAAGTTTTACAAAAAATACGTACAACTTTGTATTGTATTTTGAATTCTGATAATACAATATCTGTTCATGTACATGTATTTACACATAGTATAACGTGAAACTACACATACCGTACGGACTTGCCGGACTATCTGGCACTTGATGTTACACTTTTGCTATAGGAGCTCCAGCTGCACGCCAAGACCCAAATGTGGTCACTGGTACATTTCTCTTACATGACTTTTATGCATCTGTTTTATTTGACACTGGTGCGGATCAGAGTTTATCTCTACCGACTTTGCATGCCAACTAGATTCTATAGAGAAACAGTTAGATTCCCCTTACATCATAGAAGTAGCTAACGGGAAACAGATCACAGTTAGTACAGTATAAAAGAATTGCTGATTGACACTTAATGGTCATACTTTCACCATCGATTTGATACCGATGGAGTTGGGTAGTTTGGACATCATTGTAGGAATGGATTGGGTTTCTTCTAATCGATTGGAAGTCATCTGTTCTGAGAAGCTACTTCGAGTTCCAATACCAGATGATCGTGTGTTGGAAGTCAAAGGGGATCAAGAAAAACAAAGTGTCAAAATCATCTCTTGCATAAAGGCGCGTAAGTGTCTACAGAAGCAGTGTGTGGCGTTTCTGACTCATGTGGTGGAAAAGGAGAAGGACAAGAAAAAGATTCAAGATGTACCAATAGAGAAAGAGTATCCGGAAGTATTTCCTGAAGACCTACCAGGTTTGCCTCCTGTGCGACCGGTAGAGTTTTGTATTGACTTAGTTCCTGGAGCAACTCCTGTTGCTAAATCTCCTTACAGGTTAGCACCTTCAGAGATGCAGGAATTGTCAAACCAGTTACAAGAGCTCCTTGATAAAAGTTTCATCAGACCGATCTACTCGCCTTGGGGAGCTCTGGTTCTGTTCGTGAAGAAGAAAGACGGATCGTTTCGAATGTCCATAGATTACTGCGAGCTGAACAAACTAACCATCAAGAATCGGTATCCGTTGCTGAGGATTGATGATTTGTTTGACCAACTGCAAGGAGCCCAATACTTCTCAAAGATTGACTTGCAGTTTGGATATCATCAGCTCAAAGTACAAGACGAAGATATACCGAAGACGGCGTTCCGAACCAGATACGGGCATTACGAATTCATGGTGATGCCTTTCGGATTGACGAATGCACCAGCGGTTTTCATGGATATCATGAACCGTGTGTGCAAGCCGTATTTGGATCAGTTTTTCATTGTTTTCATTGATGACATACTTATGTATTCCAAAAGCAAAGCAGAACATGAACAACATCTCAGGAAGATTGAAGCAATAAAGAATTGGGATACTCCGAAGACACCGACGGAGATACGGTCTTTTCTGGGATTGGCAGGTTATTATAGAAGGTTTATCTCTAACTTTTCTAAGATAGCCTTGCCTCTCACCAAACTAACTCAGAAGAGTGAACCGGTGAACCGTTTGTCTGGGAGTAAACAAGAAGATGCTTTTCAGATGCTGAAACAGAAGTTATGTGATGCTCCAATTCTATCTCTTCCAGAAGGCTGTCATGACTTTGTTGAATACTGTGATGCCTCTCATCAAGGACTTGGTTGCGTGTTAATGCAACGGGACAAAGTTATCGCGTATGCATCAAGACAGTTAAAGATTAATGAGAAGAACTACACTACTCATGATCTTAAACTGGGAGCTGTAATCTTCGCGTTGAAGATTTGGAGACGTTAATTATATGGCACTAAATATACCATATATACTGATCATAAAAGTCTGCAGCACATCTTTGATCAGAACGAACTCAACATGCGACAGCGACGTTGGGTTGAACTTCTAAATGATTATGATTGTGTGATCAAGTACCATCCAGGAAAGGTGAGCGTTGTAGCTGATGCCTTGAGCCGGAAGGAACGGGTCAAACCCTTGCGCGTTAGAGCAATGGGAATGACTGTGCAGACAAGCCTACGAGGCAAGATAATTCAAGCACAATAAGAATCAGTTGATCGAGGAAATTTGAAGAAAGAAGTTGACTGCAGAGCAGAGAAACAATTTAATACCAAGCCTGATGGAATGATCTACTACCAGGATCGTATATGGATTCCGGCGATAGATGAATTGAGAAAACTTATCTTCGATTAAGCACACAAGACCAAATACTCTGTTCATCTAGGCGCTGATAAAATGTACCAAGACTTGCGTGGATTTTATTGGTAACCGGGAATAAAGAAGGACATAGCCGAGTACGTCGGCCGATGTCTTACGTGTGCGAAGGTAAAGGCGGAACACCATAAACCCCCTGGTTTACTGAAATAGCCTGAGATTCCGCTCTGGAAGTGGGAACAAATAGCTATTGATTTCATTACCATGCTACCCCATACTTCCAGTGGTCATGATACGATCTGGTTATCATCGATCGTTTGACGAAATCTGCTCATTTCTTGCCGATGCGTGAGACTTTCACGATGGATAAACTGGCGAGACTGTACATCAATGAGATAGTGGTACGCCACGGTGTGCCATTGTCCATTATTTCTGATAGAGATAGCAGATTCACATCAAGGTTCTGGCAAGCATTACAGAAATCTCTAGGGACACAGTTAAATCTGAGTACAACTTACCATCCACAAACGGACGGTCAAAGCGAACGTACAATTCAGACCCTGGAGAACATGTTGAGAACCTGTGTGTTGGATTTCGGTGGGAATTGGGATTCTCATTTGCCACTGATTGAATTCTCCTACAACAACAGTTATCATAGTAGCATCGGATGCGCACCATTCGAGGCTTTATACGGTCGAAAATTCGATCGCCGATCTGTTGGACTGAAGTTGGAGACAATCGAATAACTGGGCCAGAGCTTATTTAGGAAAACACTGACAAGATTGCCCAGATTCAACGAAGACTACAAGATACTAGGAGCAGACAAAAAGAATTACGCCGACAAACGGTGCAAGCCGTTGGAATTCCAAGTGGGAGACCGTGTCATGTTGAAGGTATCCCCATGGAAAGGTGTAGTACGCTTTGGAAAGAAAGGCAAGTTAGCACCACAATACGTGGGACTATTCGAGATCATTGAACGTGTTGGTCCTGTGGCGTACAGGCTGAGATTACCAGATAAACTCAGCGGTGTGCATGACGTGTTCACGTATCAAACTTAAAGAAATGCCTCGCTGACGAATCACTTATCATCCCGATCAAAGAAATTCAAGTTGATGAACAGTTACACTTTATCGAGGAACCTTTGAAGATTATGGATCGCAAGGTTAAACAACTAAGGCGAAGCCGTATTCCGATTGTAATGGTTCGTTGGAACTCAAAGCGCGGACCTGAGTTTACTTGGGAACGTGAAGATCACATGAAGTCTAAGTATCCCCAACTGTTTACAGAGGAAGACATACCTGATAATAACTCTTAAATTTCGGGACGAAATTTCTCTAACAAGGGGAGCTGTAACATCAGTGTCGGAACCAGTACCGGAATAGTGATCTCAACAGTGCCATGAACAGTAAGCAGATACAAACTCTATGCATTTCAGTGTATTTCATATTCACATCATATATTATTATCGTTTTATGTTATCAAACAGAGAATTCAGAATCATTTCAGGGAAACAAAACTCAGAAAACATGGTTCATCAGTCAGATAATTATCTGGCAACACAGAACCATCATGTGATTACTTGCTAGGATTTTATTATGTATAAACGTATGTGAGGCTTTATAGAACAAAACAACACGGATGTCGTTACGTGAATGCTAAATCGACGGATTATTCGTATAGGTGACGATCTGTACAAATAAATCTAGAGGTTTAACGTTCCGAATGATATCCGATAATTAGAAAACCATATTGAAAAGTATATTTATCGTCGTGTTCGTACGGGTGACGATTCGAACGAATAGACGCTACGACTGTACGATTCGATTATGAAAAATAAATTTAATGTTTTTGAAAAATTAAAATAAACGAAAGGTATTTAGTTAATTTACTAGGAATAACCACTTAAAATAATTTTATAAATCTTAATTTATAAACCGAGTCGTTTTCGTTACGAAAAGTGCAAAGAAACGGCGTGTTACGCGAAACCGAGGGAAATCGAACCACCGAGTATTTTGAACCATTAAAGATGGTCATTTAATTCCCCAACCACATTCCACCTACATTTCCTCAACACCAACTTCTCTCTAAGATTTCTTGGTGGTTTCTCAACGGATTCGCGAGTTCTTGTAGCCAAAACGACCATCTCATCACGTACATCATGAAAGTACAAGGAGTTTAAGCTTTCATTCACCATTTGTGAGGTAAATCTCATGTTTTGTTTCGGTTTATAGGGTGAATCGTGATCATCTTAGTTATGGTTGCTCTAATCGGTTTTAAACACTTAGTAATCTAGAAATAAGCCATGGTTAGCAACTAGGAAGCTCTGGAAACATATTTGTAATAGGATGGAGTCGAAGAAGAAGATGATGCTGCAGGTTCGTGACTCAAAACAGATCGGCCGAACCTGTGAGGGGTGGCCGAACCTATTTAGGCGCCCTCATGAATGCCGCGAACCTCATGAGGGCCGAACCTTGTGATGATCGAGCTTCTGTCAGCGAAACCTGGACTCAACCGAACCCTGACCCACGAACCTGTATAAAGCCACGAACCCTGTTGACCTGCGAACCTCCCATGACAGCCGAACCTTCCATTTCTAGCCGAACCTGTAACAGCTAGCACTTTCACCTGCGAACCTAGGGTTTCCTATGGATCTGGACGAACCTTCAACAAGTTGAACAAACCAATCCCATGTTCTGGCCGAACCTTTCCTCAGAGGGCAGCGAACCATGAGCTATGCGAACCTATACAAGGCCGAACCTTTGACCACTTAGAATCTGATTCATATCTGTGAACCTATGGTTAGTTATTTGATTTAGCCGAACCTACCCTTGTATCCATAGGTTCGCTGGTTCCACGCATGTTAAACGTAATCATTAATGAAAGGTTGTTAGTTCTACGTTTGTTACGTGCATAAGCACTCAAATACGTGTGCATCTGTGGGATAATCGTGTGTGTGTGCATGAGATGAAATTTAGGGTTTTCTTATCAAAAATCAATACTTAACTTTTGAAGGCCAATATGGGTTAAACAATATAAGGCATAAGTGTGAATTGGTTACAGAAACATGGGTTGTTAACATCTATTTAGTGGGCTTAAAGCACTTGGATATTTATTTCAATTCATGTGGAAACAAAACAACAATTCAAGGGTGAGTGTTGATTTAGTTGTTAACACTTAAATTCTAAGGAAAGCATTGAAATGGATAACTAACCTAGATGAGTTAGTTATCTATGTCTTACTATCCAAGGACATAGAATTTTGATCGTTTAACAATCCAAGACTAGCAATGGGCCAGTGTGGGCCCAATGGGCCTAACCTAAGCCCATCTTAGATTAAAAGGCATTCTATTTAAAGTTAATGATGTTTTAATAAAAGAAAATATTTTATGAACTTTATTGAATTAAAAGAAATGATTTTGAATTAATATTATAATTAAAGTAAATTTTAATTTAAAACATGTTAATTAAGACTTGTTATAGTTAACTGTTGGGGTACGGGTTACAAATGGGTAAGTAAGTTAGACTAGCTAGATTAACTCTTAGAATCACATTAGCAGCATAGGACACTTAGTTGCACACCGAGACCAAGCCCTAGATACGATGACTAATACGTATACTTATTGTACTCGAATTCTTTTAAAACAACTTAGGAACTGAAGAAACCTAAGCTACAACAACGAGGACGCATTTTGTGATAGATCATTTGCACAGCAACACAGGTGAGTTCATTGCCCCTTTTCTAAACATTTTGTTTTCAAACGCGGGGCTAAGAAGCATGCACAAACTATTTTATTTAAATTGTTTTACGTAAATGTTTTTACTTATTATGAATTGCTTATTATGTGTGCTTGTTTATACTCCTAGACTCCTGTCTAGGAAATTGCTATGCTGAAAGAACTTACAAGTTAATTAACTACTCTTATGAGTAATACCTTAATTCTAAAACTCGAAACAAACCCTTAGTCCATCGAGCTCAAATTCAAGAATCTAAATTCAAAGTGGAATCAAAAGAACTAAAGTTAAAGATCAAATGCAATGGAAACTAATCTAGTGTGTGGATCAGTAAATCGAAGGATCCTACTCATAAATCTATAATCATTGTGAAATCATGGAATTCTAAAGATCATAATCAAGAGACTCATGGAAATCAAGGAAATCGGAACTGTGTGTGAATCATTGAAATAATGAAATCATTAAAATCTAATGAAATCATTAATGCTTGAGTCAAGGTGGATGTCAGTTGTATAATAATCAAGACCACGTGTAACACACATAAAGTCCAGGCATAAATAGTAGACTCTTGTAGTCAAGCTATATGGGCAATAACGTGAACTATCAAATGAAATCAAGAGAATCACAGATCAAAGGACATCATTAAAATCCCGACATGTATAGTAGACCAATGGGTCAAGCTGATATGGGCATCATTAAAGTCCTGATACATACAGGTAGACTCCTTGTGGGTCATGCCTGATATGGGCCACGTGTGAGAGGGTACAACTTGGACAACCACCAAGAACTAAGTCTAATTGATTGAGTCTAATAAGACCCAATCATCATGTCTTAGTTGTATTTAAATGTTTAGTTATTAATTTAATTACTCATTTAATATTATATTTCTACAAGTGCTTTGGGGGCAATCATGAATACATGGTGAACTCAAAAGATCAGGGTAAATCTATTTGTGGAAATCAAAATCTAAATTGACGGTGACTGGAGTGAAACGCTTAATTTTCATTAACAAATATATGCTAAGCAGTCTGGTATGTGGTGGGACGGTGGCTGGGGCTTGTCCCCTACATATGCCCTATATATAAGCATACTTGATTGGATAGCATAGGTGGTTGTTGATGAGGTTAAGGTTGTCATTTCGGGGGATCAAGGTGAACATTTTTAGGGTAATCAAAATCTATAAATCAAATTTTATGGAAACAAAGAGGTGGGATGAAACGCTTAATAATCACCAGGAACAATATATCATGTGGTTTATTATGTGGTGGGATGGTGGCTGGGCGGGCGGTAAGTTCGACCCCACATATGCCCTATATATAAGCATACTGAACTGGATGGTATAGGTGGTTAATGGTGAGGTTAAGGTTGTCATTCAGGTTATCCAAATTCATTTTTATAAAATTACATGAACTCACCAACCATGTGTTGACTTTATTTTTGCATGGCTTCTCTGGTGACGAACAGGTCAACTAAGGAGTTATTACCTTTGGACTAGGATTTCCAATTAGAGGACCTAGCTTTTTGGACCTGCATATTTTGAAGCATCATTTTACATATTTATTTTGTATATCTTGTGCAGATACAAGATAAGAGTATGATATTTGATAGATTATGATATATTTACATTGATTTAATTTAACTTTTGAATAATGTAATTTTTGTAATTCTATTTTTACTTAGCAGCCTCTCATTTATATATCATGTGCAATGTAAACAATCTGATCATTTCGATTATCACTCACGATATTGCGCCCCGGGAACCTTCCGCCCGACGGGGAAGTCGATCCAACCCGCCGGCTCGGGGGGTGACAATACATATGTTTCTCAAGTGTTCCACTTCACAACCTTATCCTATAAAGGATTATTATGAGTGAAGTGAGTTCCAGTACTTCTGACATCTAGGTTCGCCTAATGTCTAAGTTCACCTTAACACTAGGTTCACCTATTTTCTAAGTTCCTCCCTAAGTTCTGTCCAGTTCACCTGACAATCAAGCTCCCCTAATGTCTAAGTTTACTATATGTTCGCCTCATTACCAAGTGTTCATACCATCACTAAGTGTTAGTATCATCACTATACGTTCATATTTTCACCAAGTGTCCATATCAATATTCAAGTATTCAGTCTGTCACTAAGTGTTCATATCAGTCACTGATCCTATTCACCCCACGTGTCCAATAAGTGTGTTCATAAGTGAGTATACATATATGTCCATCAAATGAGATCATCCATTATGTCAATTCAAAACAGGTTTAACCAACATTCCATCAACAACAACTTTACAACATATCCTAATAATATCCTAAGTTCCTGACACTAACAGACCCTCAATATACTACAAATGGTATATATAGGGCATATGTAGGGGTAGGTCACAACCACCCCAGCCACCGTCCCACCACATTTGTAGTATACTACAAGTGTGTCCTTGTCTTGTGATCAAAGATCAAACAAGAAATTCCTAAGCAATTAATTTTTCTTCTAAGCAATTAATTTCCTAAGCAAATAATTTCCCAAAGGGGTAGTTCCCTTATTCCTCAATACTGACATCCACCCAATGTACCGTAACATGTATAGGGCATATGCAGAAGTCAATCGCAACTGCTTCAGCCACCAGCCCACCACCTTTACGATACACCACGTGCATGTCCTTATCAAATCATTAGGGCACAATCAATTACACATAATCAGCAATAATATACGCAAATCAGGTATATAGCATGAAATCCTGAATGTAGTAATAGTGTATGAAAGAATTTCATACTAGGGTATCCTACGGTTATAGACTATGTCAACCATTTCTAGTAACCTAATTCCCTATAACCCAGGCTCTGATACAAATCTATAACACCCCGACCGATGGCGGAAACGTCGGGATGCCACGAGGGATGTGTATATTGTTCATAAGCTCGTGGGCATCTAAATAAATCATCACATATTAATTAAATCAACCAAATTAATTACATCAAAAATCATGTTCATCATGATTTAATTACAGTAATTACACAAAAGATTTAGCTAAATTGACTAAAATCTAGTCTTCAAAAATCCAGTTAATTTAGCTAAGTCCAAGACCCTAAGTGATGATGTCCAAAAGATGTAGGGCTATCCTGCTCTACCTACTTCTCCTCGTTCCCTGAAACATGTAGAAAATTAAGTGTCAACTACGAAGTAGTTGGTGAGTAATCATAAGTTTTTATGTTTCAAAAATGTTTATAAAAGTTTATAGCTTTCCAAGAAAAATTCACATGTGCACCAGCGAGATAATCCAACACTGCCAACACACAAACACAAACACAACAATCACATAATTCAAATAATCACAAATAATCAACCACATATATTCAACCAATCTCAACCAATTACAAATCAATCAATAATTAATATTCACCATAATTATCTCAATATAAGTTACCGCGGAGGACCTCAGTCAACACAATCAATGGCGGAATCATCGCGGAGGACCTCAGTCAACTCAACCAACGATATTCCTAAATAGTATAAGTGTCAATACCTGCACTGCGGAGGACCGCAGTCAACTCAACGAATAGTGGAATCACCGAAGAGGACCGAAGTCAACTCAACAACAGTAACTCAATCAATGCAGAGGGCCGAAGTCAACTCAACCACAACGACTCATGGAGTTGTGATAATCCGTGTCAATCCATAATCAATGATAATACAATAATATGAATATCAAAATGATAAACCAGGTGTCACCCATGTGTTATCAAAATAATATTTAAATATGGTATACATGTTCCACCTCCGAGTTTAAATACAAAATGATTTAAAAAAGGAGGTTATGAGAACTCACCTGAATTCCTTAGATTCAGTATTTTGTAGTATGCACGCTCACGTATATGAAACCAAAAGCAACTCAACAATCAGTAATTAGCTTGTGCTTCATACTCATAAGTATATGCGTTTCTTTTAAATCAAGTGTCCATAAGTGTTTACTTTAAATCCTTAAGCGTTTCGTTAACTTAGTTTATTTAATTTAAGTTATAATGAAATACCCAAGATTGTATAAATGATCATCATTACAATGTAATTCAAACTTGTTAGTTTTGATTCTCAATTGGTGATAAATAGGTCTTGAGATTCCATGTGTACCCTCATAGATATGTAAGATAAAAGGTGATGTCCTTAATCATAGACATATCTATATATGAATGCATATTCAATTACATTGACCACCATGAACCTTAGTTGTTTAAAATTAAATTTTGTGTTCAAGAATTCACACTTAAGTCATTTATATAAAAGTGTTTTCAATGTATTTAAACCATAGTTCTAAAACTTATGTTTTAGAAAGAGAAAAGGTGGTAGCCCTTATAATTCCTCATGCATGCATAGGTATTCATAATTTCCATGTTCCTTGATTCCCCCTTAACTCTAGTTCAACCACTTAGGTTTGATTTCCATTGATTCCAGCAAACCTCGGACATGTTTCTCTTAAGGTTCGGCCCCTTAGGGTTCATCACCCTTGGGTTAGAAATTCCTAGGCTCACAGACTAAAGGTTCAGCCCAGAGGGTAATCAGCCATAAGGCTCGCTGCATAGGGAGGTTTATACAGCCTACGTTTGTCCCAATGGGTTCGTCACCCTTGGGTTCGGCTGCTACCGGTTCGGCAAGATGCAGGTTCGCAGCTCCTAGGTTTGCTGAGGGGAAGGTTCAGTTCTGGGCACCATCTTGGCCGCATCCAAGTTCGTGGCCCATGAGGTTTGCCTAGCTAGGGTTCGGAAAAGCTAGCAGCTTTGGCTGGCCAAGGTTCGTGAGCCAGAAGGTTCGGCCACCTTCTACCCAGCTCCACCAAGGGTTCGGCCACCTGCACTTGCGAACCAAGCAGCCCTCGAGCTGTTCATCATCATCATCCTAATCGAACAATCTGTTGTAGGTTTGTTTCTAGAATTTCCAACTTGTTTACAAGAGTTTATTTCAAGGTTTCTAAGTGTTTAAATCGGTTAGAACAACACTAGGTTATAGGATTCGTGGTTCACAATAAAACTGAAAATAAAATTCTAGATTTACCTCAAAATGTCGACCAAACATTGCGTTTCTTCGTGGGTTCTTATTCTCCTCAATCGTATGAACGATTTGGCACCAAGATCTCTTGAAATGGTTGAGTTTTGAAGAACTTATGGTAGAGAAAAGTTAGAGAGAGAAACGGGTGACGGGAATTGAGTTCTAGAGAGAGAATTTTGTTTGTTGGAAATGAGAAAGAAGAAGAAACTCTTCTTTCTTATACCGCGTTTCGTCCCCACTTGCTCGATCTCGTTTATATCGCATAAAATATTATAAGATGCTCGGTTATTCTCAAAATTTATATTTTAAAACATAAAACATTTGTATACCTAGGTTTCGTTTTAATAAAATGATTTTAAATAAGGTTGTTTCATAAAATGATTTTGTTTACTTTCGTTAAATTATTTATTTAATAAAACGATTCGTTCGGATACGTCTTAGGTTGTAATTCCTAATAAACATTTTTAAATTCCTTTTCTTATTATAATATTGTTAGATATTATTCTGTCACCTTTTCGAATCCAACGCTCGTATCGTATTTCGATTCGATTTATGATTCATGGAATATCATTTCAGGATATTATTCCTAATAATTATATTCGTGTGAATCGTCATTCACGCGAGTACATTACTAAGTTAATATTTCTGAAATAACATTCGCGTTCAATTTATAATCGTATCCTCACCATTGCGTAATCATTTTCAATAATGCTTTCATTATTTAATTATCTTGAATATTATAATTTCCCAATCCAAATCCCACTAAACCATATCACTGACACATCCATGATAGACCGAAATAAGCTTATGTATAGGGCATATGTAGGAGTAGGTTGCAACCTATCCAGCCACCGTCCAACCACCATTTCGATAAACCATGACCATGTGTCCTTGACTATATTTAGTAACCAACAATAATTAACCATAACTCTTTGTCATTCGAAACTAAAACCTCGGATTCTCCTCACCAAAGCCTCAACACTGATATAATCATGATAAACCGAAGATGGTTTATGTATAGGGCATACGTAGAGGTCAGTCGCAATTGCCTCAGCCACCATCCCACCACCTCTTCGATAGATCATGATTATATCCTCACCACAGTTATAGCAGCCGCCACTGTTTTGGTTCGGATTGTTGAGTGGAGGGACAGCTAAGGCAGCATTGTTGACTGCTTGGTTACGTGCCATTCTGCATTGTTGGACCCAATGGCCCTTCCTTCCATATCCAGTGCAGTGTCTGCAGGGAGTGTTTGTAGCATGATGATACTGGCATTTGGCACACAGAGGATACGTGCCGGTGTATGGTTTTTTGTGAAGGTTTTGTGGTGCAACAGCTACTTGGTTGAGTGGAGTGGCCATTGTGTAGTTCTTGATGACCTTCTGTTTCTTCTTTGGGTGATGAGTGGGTCTCTTCGATGACTCTTCCTTGTTCTTGCCTGAGTCAGTCTCCTTCTTTAGAGTTCCAGAGGCTACCATCACGTCAGTAAGTTTTCCTGACAGACTGATAGCTGACTCCAACGTGATAGGGTTTGCTGCAATGACCAAACTATGTATGCAAGTGGGTAATCCACCTACATATATGTCAATCCTTTTCTCCAAAGTTGGTACCATGTCTGGACTAATGCTACTAACTCATGATAACGAGTAGTATAACCCAAATGATCTGCTCCTTTCATCACATGGTTTGACAGTTCGGTCTCCATTCTCTATAGCTCATTCTTAGGACAGATCTCGCTTCTCAGTATAGTCTTGAAATATTCCCATGGCATTGCCATTGCTTCTTCCCTTCCTCTAGCCTGAATTTGTGAGTTCCACCAAGTTAAGGCTCGTTTGCTGAATGATCCCGCAAAGTAACGAACCTTGTGATACTCTGGACAACTGCAAAGGTCCAGAGTTGTCTCGATCTTCTCAATCCATTGAAATAAACCAACGGCTCCCTCATTACCACTGAAGTTAGGCAACTTACATCCTACAATTGACTTGTAGGAGTAGTTAGATGCATTTCCAGTATTCCCACTGGCCCCTCCTAATGAGTACCCGGAGTTGTTGCTGTTCTTCTTGATACGGTTCATCATATCCTGTATCACCTCTTTCAGCTGATAGGGTTGCCAGCGAAACAGTAGAAGGATCCAGATTATAGTTCATGTTCAGGTCAGGAGGTGGAGTGTGTGGAGGAGGAGGTGGAGGAGGAGGTGACCGTGGTGGGGAGGCAATAGAGGAGGCGGTCTTCTCGGCGGCATTCTGATCACAACCAATAGAATATCAGTTAGTGCAATGATCGAATTGCAGAAGACACAATGCAAATAAATTCCTAAGTCCTGTATTTTCTACATGAAGGTCCCTAGGTTATAGTCTAGGCCAAATCGTTTAAATAAATGACCTATGTTTCTCTATAACCGTCGCTCTGATACCAATCTGTCACACCCCGAGCCAGCGTGCCGGATCGTGTGTCCTGTCAGGCGGAATGATCCCGGGGTGTGATAGCGGGTGATAATCGTGATGATCAGATTGTTTACATTGCACATGATATAAAATTAGAACATACTAAATAAAATAGAATTACAAAGTTAAATTACATTAGTTTCGTTCATAATTGAACAATGTAAATCTACTATAAACAACATAAATATTCTGTCTTGTATCTTGTATCTGCACCAGATATACAAAATAATCTATATAATGATGTTCGAAAATATGCACGTCCAAAATACTAGGTCCTCTAGCTGGGCATCCTAGTTAAAAAAAAAAACATGAACTTCTTAGTTAGACATGTTCATCACCTCAGAAGTCATGCAAAAAAAATAATAAAGTCAACACATGGTTGGTGAGTTCGTAGAGTTTTTTTTAGAAATAAATTTTGTAGAAACCTGACTAGATGAAAACCTTAACCTCACCATTAACCACCTATACCATGTAATTCGGTATGCTTATATATAGGCCATACGTAGGGTGAAACTTACCGCTTGCCCAGCCCAGCACATACCAAACCACATGACATATTGTTCCTGGTGATAATTAAGCATTTCATCCCATACATTTGATTCACAACATTTGAACAACCTGAAATTTGTTAACACTGATAACCTGTAATGACAACCTTAACCTCGTCAACAACCACCTATGTTATCCAATCAAGTATTCTTAAATATAGGGCATATGTAGGGTCAAGCTTACTGCCAGCCCACCACATACCGAACTGCATAACATATTGTTGCTAATGATAATTAAGCATTTCATTTCTCATCATCCACACAATAGTTATTTAGTTCTTAGTTCTTGTAGTTTCACAAAAAATGGAAATTCTTTTGATTCCTTAAGTTCATCACACAATCATGATCAACCATAGCACTTGTAGAAACATAACATTAAATGCTTAAGCAAATAAATAGATAAACATTTAATAAAATCTAAGACCTAACGATTGGGCTTGGTCATACTCGAGTAGACTAGTCTAGCAATCAAGGTTCTTAGTTGTGAAGGAAATCTGTAAACATCATCAAACATGTGACCTATAATCAATAAGTCTAGCTAGGACATCTTTTGATGTATAGGATTCTATAGTTCCTCTAGATTGTCATAAGTTCGTATAGTTCTTTAGTTCTTTGGCAAGTGTTATCTATGAGTATTTCCTATATGTTCCTTGAAAACTAGTTAGGGGATGCTGTAAATATCATCAAACATGCGTCCCATATTCAATCAGTCTAGCGAGGACATCTTTTGAAACATAGGATTGGCACATGCTATCTTTGATATTTCCCAAACAGACCCTTGGAAATAGTTCTATGTACATAATTCTTTGAAATAGATCTTTAGTTCTTTGACAACACACCACCGAAAATAGTTCTTTGATTAGACCGTTAGTTCTTTGAAAATCAACCATTGAAAATAGTTCGTTGTTTTAGATCTTTAGTTCTTTGAAAATAGACCGTTGAAAATAGTTCT
Organism: Mikania micrantha; assembly: GCA_009363875.1. Classification (NCBI taxonomy): domain Eukaryota; kingdom Viridiplantae; phylum Streptophyta; class Magnoliopsida; order Asterales; family Asteraceae; genus Mikania; species Mikania micrantha. The sequence continues at coordinate 20,036 of SZYD01000407.1, read as the reverse complement.
TTTGTTTTAGACTAGTTATCTACTCATAATGAATAGATACTCATTTTGAAAGCCTGCAAATGGTTTACCTAGACAAAATCTAGGATAAAACTATACAAGTAAAGTATATATGGAGCCAAAACATTTAGGTAAATATAATCCAAAGAAATTAATTTTTGCATGCTTCTCAGCCCCATGCTTATAAAACAAAAGTGTGAAAAGGGGCAATGAACTCACCTGTGTTGCTATGTAATGATTCACACAAGATATGCGCGCTCGTTGTTTGTTGATTAAGTATCTTCGGCACATGTGTTGATTTATTATCGTTTGAATACTGTAAGTATCGGAAGGTATATACATAGGGTTTGGGTCTCGGTGTGGAACTATGTGTCCTAAACTTTACTAATGTGTTTCTAAGTTTCTCTAACTAGTCTGCACTAATTACTCTCTATAAACCATTATCCTGTAGATATTCACATTTAAACCTTACTTGTGTAAGTTTAGCATTATTTTATTTGAATTTATCCTTATGTTGCAAAATATTAAATTAAGAAATCATTTTAGTTATTTTAAGATATTTAAATAATTTTATAAATCATTTCATTTTACTATAGTTAAAGCATAAGTTTGCTTTTTAATGAAATTATAAATTACATGTTGGGACTTAGGTAAATCTTATTCGATTAACTCTAAATCCTTTGCTAGATATTTGTTACCCGTAGTTCTTTGATCGTTCTTGTGTATAAATTACTTTATAAAGTTCAATTGAACTATCTAATTTAGTTACATATTTGCATAAAATTACTAAGTATTGGGTGTTAACAATGTAGCCAACACACATATACTTAACTTGTTTCTTGATCCTTAAGTAAGTCTCAACAACCTTATTCATGGTTTCGTTTAATAAAACCCGAGTGTTTGAAACCCTAGCATAGATGGTTTAGAACTTTGATAATGAAATCCATTGGTATTGATGGTCATAGAACTCGGTTAACATTCCCCCTTTTTTCTTGTTGTGAATTCAATATATAACCTAGCTCATTATCGTATGATTACTTGGCAAATGGAACTGAAACACGAATGAGCATCATTCGCATGCATGGCTCCATGGTTCGAACAAAGTGAGGATGCCCCACGAACAAATGGTCCTACGAAAGAAGACTCATGAATGGAGTTCACGACTGTGCCCATTCGATTGGCACTCTCCTTCGGTCATGATGTCATGCGAATAGGTCTCATTCGTTTGATACTAGAATGCTGAAGGAATCATGGTATCCGAATGTAACTAGTCATACGAACGGAATGTTCATTCGACCGTGATGTTCTTTCGGTTAGGATGTGTTCCTTTGCCCCTTGGCCATTCGGCAGAATGGCCACTGCTTGTGCTCATTCGCCTGTGTAGCGACTTGGCCTACCCTCGAATTCTTTTTTAAATCTGTGGCCAAATCCAGACATTTCACAGGTTCCTACACCATCCTAGACCAATATTATTCAATTCATAAGCACTATGGATGGTTTAAAACCGGTCAAACAGTGGGGGCGTTCAATGGGTGAAGAAAACCCTAAAAATCACAACATTGGACTCGATTTTACCTCGATTTCGGTGGTTTCAAGCTTCAAATATTTGTACTTTCGTGCTCTACATGTTGTGAGGATCGTTTTGGTACCAAGAACGTTCAATTTGGTGAAGGATTGAGGTTTCTAGGGTTTTATATCTTAGAGAGAGAGTTGAGAGCGAGAGAGTGACGGAAATGAAGAGAGAGAATGGGTAGGTGGATGGCAGTAAATGGCATTTAATGCCATTTGATTCTTTTAATCGTTCCGATGTGTTCGGGTTCCTTCGGTTTAGTTCAGTTTCGCGTAGGAGCTTAGGTTTTCGGTTTTAACGAAATATCTTTTCCGATAGCTAAATTAGATTAGGTGGTAATTCCTAGTAAATTAACTAAATATTTTTTGTTTATTTTAAATTTCTGAAATCGTTTAAGTTTAACTGTTTAATCGAATGGTACAGTCGTCGCGCGTATTCTTTCGGATCGTCACCCGTACGAACACGACGATAACTACACTTTTCGATGTGATTTTCAAATTATTGGACATCATTAAGAACGTTAAACTTTCAGGTATATTCGTAAAGATCGTCACCTATACGAATAACCCATCAATTTAGCATTCACGTACGACATCCGTTATGGTTTTGTTCTATACAACCTCACATACTCTATACATAATAATGTCCTAACTAACATTCACATAATAGTTCTGTGTTTTCAGATAGGTTTGACTGTTAAACCACGGATTGAAACATGTTTCTGAAATAAATGTGTAATAGTTCTGTGTCAAACATCAAATGATACTAGTATACATGTAATACACATAGTTTGTACCTGAGTTACTATGCAAGTTACTGTTCCGGCTATGATTCTGGCACTGATGTTACAGAATATATGCCTCTTGGACTCTAAGTTGGTGATCACCAAATCTAAGATCGATCTTCGAGTAGTATCTTGAACCTTGTAACTGATCGAACAGATCGACAATTCGGGGTAATGGATACCGGTTTTTGATAGTGACTTTGTTAAGTTCACAGTAGTCGATACACATGCGGAAAGTCACATCCTTTTTCTTAACAAACAAAACTAGTGATCCCCATGGTGAAAAACTAGGTCGTTTAAAACATTTATCCAACAATTCTTGAAGTTGTGTAGATAATTCTTGCATTTCAGATGGTGCAAGTCATTAAGGCGATCAAGCAATCGGTGTTGCAGCTGGTGTAAGGTCAATTCGGAACTCCACCTGCCTGGTTGGAGGTAATTCCGTAGGTCTTTTGAAAATACTTCAGGAAAATCACGTACCACTGGAATGTCCTCGATCTTCTTCTCAGCAACTGGCTTTTCAGTTATAAGTGTTATAATCCCTGTATGACCTTTACGCAGGCATTTGTGTGCGTTCATACAAGAAATGAGTCACAGTGACGTACTGCTCTTCTCTCCTTATACATATAAAATCTCTCCATGTGGAAGAGGAATACGGACAATCTTGTCATGACATATTATTTCTGCCTGGTGTTTCAACAACCATTCCATGCCAATGACTACATCAAAACTGCCTAAGGCAATAGGCATAAGGCCTATGTCAAGTGCCCGACCCATCAAGTCAAGGATACATCTTTTAAGGATATGTTCTACTATAATTAACTTGCCATCAGCTAGTTCTACAGTGTATGGATTTTGTAGGGCAGTATGACTAACATTCCGCAATTCACAAAATTTACTAGATACAAAACTCCGATCTGCACCGGTGTCAAATAACATATAGGTAGAGTGATTACTCAAGAGGAATATACCCGTAACAATGTTAGGATCCTTCTATTCCTGACTTCCCCCAATCACAAAAGCCTTGCCCTTAGCACCACTGGTGTTGTTATTGTTGTTGGTGCGGTTGCCATTTGTAGTTGTATCATTAGTCCCTCCTTTCTTGAGTTATGGGAAATCCTTCTTGAAATGGCCAGGTTTGCCTCACTCATAACATCCCTTCTATGTGTTGTTATGTTTAGTAAGGTTTGTCTGTCATTCTCCCCGACGGTCCATCGCAGCATGACCCACCTTCCCGCATCGTTGGCATCGGTACTTGTCACATTGATTCCCAAAGTGATGGATTCCACATTTGTTGCATTTTGGGTACTTATCACCATACCCTCCCGATGACAGCTAGTTATTTTTTGAGATATGATGAGTCTTGGTTGGTTCATGCTTGCGGTTCTATTGGAATGACTGTTGAGTGGAGTTTTTGGAAACACTGCTTTCCCACTTCCTCTTGTGGCCTCCCACCTTAGATGCTGCTATTTGTTTGGGTAGACTCCCCTGTAGCACTGCCTGGTCAGCTAGTTAGTGCACCAATTGAATAATTTGTTGAATGGTAGTGGGATTAGCAGATGTGATTAATCCTTGAATATGAGGTGCCAACCCACCAATGTACCTTTCGACCCTCTTGCTAGGCGAGGTTGCCATGTGAGGTAAGAATCTTGCTAGTTCATGAGATTGAGTAGTGAATTACTCGATATCAGAACCTTCCATCTTGAGATTCCAGGATTCATCCTCAAGTTTTTGCACCTCATTGTGGGGGCAATACTCTTCCTACAATAGTGTTTTGAATCCGTCCCAAGTAAGAGCATTGGCCACACCCAGGCCTAATGTCTATACATTAGAGTTCCACCATGTCAATGATGGACCCTCCAGTGTACTAGTGGCATACTTAACCTTGTTTTCCTCGGGGCAATTACACATTGCAAACACCGATTCTGATTTTTCAATCCATCTAAGAAGTCCAACAGCTCCTTCAGATCATTTGAAGTTATGGCGTTTGCTGTCCAGAAATGTCTTGAACGTGCACATTGGTGAGTTCAACAGTCCCCCAGTGTACCTTATGATCCTATTTGATGTGTTTGAGTGTAGTTTGCAATTACCTCAGCAATCCGATTGTGGATGAGTGCGTCGAGTTCGGCTGCGATCATGTTAATGCTGCCTTCAACCATGATCTTCATAGTGACAATAAGTGTTAGAGTGTTACTAAGATCCAAATATGAAATGTGCAGTTGGTACATGAGAGAAACGTGTGTTTGTATGAATGAACACAACTGTTAATAATAGACAATACCTTTTAATATATAATAAGTTGTACAGATTATAATTCATTTAATACAAAAACATCAATTTCCAAAACATCTAGTACAGGGACACAACCCGCCCCCTCTAGGTCTATGCTAAATCCGTCTAAAGCATCGTCAATCGTGGACCCGGAATCAACATCCCATGTTCGTTCCTCCTCCTCCTCCATAGAGTCAGACTCCTTTGAGTCGGGGGATACAATCATACCCTCTAGCCCTGTGAGCCTTGCGTCAGTGATGGCTGCTCGGTTCTTTGTCACCGGAAAACGCTCAGTTAACTGAGTCATGTCTCTATCCATCATGTTGGCTACACTATAGAGCTCTGCGTGTCGAGCGTTCGCGTCCCTCCGCTCCTGTGCGAGATGCTTAATCCTGTCGTCTGCCCACTTCACTTGCCAAGTCGGTTGACGGGATCTTCCTCAGGGTCCTCCTCAGGATCCTCCTCAGAATCATGTCTCACTCCCCTCAGATGGTAGGGTATTCTCCTTAGGTGACTCTATTGTGGTGAAGCCATACCTGTTACATTATACCGTATGTAAATGTTGTTCAAACTATTGTGTAAGCAAGTGTGTCTAATGTCCAACAGTTGTAGTCTAAGTCTACCAATGCAAACCTAGTTCACTATAAAAAATGCTTCAGATACCAATCTGTCATACCCTGAATTTCCCACTAACGGAATCATACTCTTTAGGGCGTGACAAACCATGATCTCAGTCATTAGACATCGCGAAAGACCTCTATATGCTTTTCAAACATAGTTCAGTCCCATTTCATAAATCAAAGTTTAACGTGGCGGAAACGTTTGAAAAACCAAAGCAAACATAACAATTGCAAAACATTAGTTACATTGTTTAATTAATTAATCAATTCCAAACAATAATAGTCAATTGATGCATGAGACCCAGTCATCCTATTGTCTGCTTGCTTGTGCTGGTGTATTAGCGTCTTGAGAAAACATGCATGTATAGTCAACACAAGATTGGTATATACACAAGATTGAATATATAATCACAAATTTTTGAACAATTGTTTGAAAGTAATGTTTTCAGATCAAATAATCACAAATTGCACAGTTAATGATAGCTATTCATTTGTACTATTTCCATAAGTGGTCGACACCGAAGCTGACTATTTGAATAATGTTTGCCTTTCCACTATTGTCTAAAACAAACAATAGTAATATTTGAATTGGCTAGTTAAACACTTGCGTAAATATACTACCTACCAAGTAAGGCTTGTCAAACCCAATAGATCTGTCTTCAACGACCACGCTTTACACTACGGCAAACTAATCGATTCGATGTGTAAGGATTTCTAGTGTTCTGTTCGCACTTATAGTAAACAGCTAGCTCATGCAAGTGATATGTATCTAAAATCATTTGTTTGCGTATGTTTTCTCCTGCAAGACAGTAAAAGTGAAAAGGGGCTGTGTACGCACCTTATAATGTGAATCGAATGATCAAATGCTCATAAAATCGCAACGATAACCTTCTACGAGGAAATTTGCGTTATTAGAATAACGTTGCGTCATTTGAAATCTCATATCATGTTTGTAATCACATACGTGTCAACACATGTATATTAGTCTTTTTGAAACGTATATACAAAACTCGGCGCAAATTTGAATTTGTTTGTGTAAATAGTAGATTAGAACGGATGTTTGGATACACGTAAATATACGATTAGATTTAGATACACGTAAATATACGCAATCGTGTTTTCGGTCAAAAATATAGGTTTTATCATTTCATTTTGTGAGGATTCCATTTCGGTTCAAACGCAATTTGAACGGACAACACACGAAAGCCCAAAACATCTCAGCCTGCTAGGGTTTCGCAATAGGATTCCATTTCAATTTGTTTTAAACCTTGAAACCATCGGTTCCCTTTGTTACCTCAACCAAACCCCATGGGTTCCAATTGACCTGCGATTTGAACTCGATCAACCCATAACCATGGGTCTATTGCTCAATAGGTCTATTGAACCGAATTCGTTTATGTTAAACTGTAAATTCATAGGGTTTTCGTTCAACAAGAGGTTTCGAATCTTTCTGTAATATTTAATTTTAATCTCACACATGTTTAAACCAAAACACCGAATTCAATTTTACTTTACAAATCCTTAACAGGTTCGCATTCAGTCCGAGATCATTTACTGAAATCATTACAGGCTTTTCATGAAATGAGGTATTATGAAACTGATGACATAGTTTAATTTGATTTTTTCAAACTCCTTTGATTCACAAACCCCAAATCGTTTATGTTAAAGAACCGTAAAACTCGATTTCGTACAATTCGACATTGTAGTTCGAAATCAACATAGGGCTTATGTTAATCGGGCCCTGGCGAATTTGAGGTACCATTTAATTTTATTTTTAGGTTCATTTGTATCAAAATCCACTAATCCTTTTGTATCAAGAACCCTAGAAACCAAAATCATTTAATGCTTTGTTGTTATATGAAATTAACATGGGGCTTTCATTCATTGGAACATCACGAAGCTCTGGTACTATTTAATTTGATTTCTAAATGTGTTTGAGTAGAAACCCCCAAACCATTTCATACAATGATGGTTTAGGAGTTGATAATTACCAGGGACAATATCGAATATATGTTGTTCAACTAGAAATTGACTTTCAACTACAAGCTTTGATCGAATTTGATCCCTAAACTTTCTTGGTCCCTATTGATGTGTGGAGAACCCTACACAGGTGCTGATTAGAGCTTTTGAGAGTCCAATTTGATTACAAACAATTGACTTCTTTAGTTGCTAGTGACAGTTTTAAGCTTTTGAGCTTCTATGGGTTTAATTCAATGATTTATGGCTTCATAACGTATGATAGCTGAAATTCATCATCAATATGATGATTAGTGATAGTTTAATTCAGTTATAACTTAGTTTTTAATGTATATTTCTAATTCCCTCATGCTTTACAAATGAATTTTGACTTTAAAAGACAAAATTGTATATTTTAACTATTTACAAGTTTAATCCTTGGAGTTATATTGTTTTGGAACTTATTTTGTTCAATTCCAGTCCTTATAGTTTGATATTGTACAATTTCGTATGATTTCTTTAAGTTTCCAGCTAACAAAGGTAACCCGAAATACTGGAATGCCACATTATAAATATATTCTAGAAAATGATGAATCTGATAGATGAAACTTGTGTGTATGTGAATTGGTTATCTACCAAGTATTCCTTTTGTACTGTATCTACCTGATTGTTGATCGAGTTTAGGGGATTTTTCATCTTGAGCATTAGCGGATGATATGATAATGGTATTTTAGATAGTAAATTGTTACTCCCAATGAGTCAAATTGATAAGCAATTTGACAAACTTTACTAATTTAATCTGTCAAATTCTAATATTTGACTAAATCATATGTATTAGACAGGATTTAATGAGATATTTCTAGCTTTCAATGATGATGAATATCTTCGTTGTGTAATTCTCTTAATTACAACTTGATGCTATAGGTTAACCCTGTTGTGATCATATGACCACCACATGAGTCAGTTACATAAAATTTTAATGAATAATTTATTCTTTTAGTTCTATTGAGTGCTCGTTTCGATCCTGCAAATCTTTCTTACTAGCCTCATGTTCATTGGAAACGTTAATAAGTTTGCTTGGATAGTCTCTTCGATCGACCATATAAAATGAGGGCCATACTAGTTAAGTGTCACACCCCGAGCCGGCGGGACGGCTCGAGTGTCCCGTTGGGTGAAAGGTTCCCGGGGCGCGATATCGGGGATGAAAATCAAAGTGATCAGATTGTTTACATTGCACATGATAATAAATGAGAAAGCACTAATGAAATAGAATTACAAAGTTAAATTACATCAGTATCGTTCATAATTTAACAATGCAAATATACTATTGAACATCATAATTCATCTATCTTGTGTCTGCACAAGATATACAAAAGAATTCAAGTAATGATGTTCCAAAAATATGCAAGTCCAAAAATACTAGGTCCTCTATCTGGGCACTCTAGCAAGTAGCACGAACTCCTAGTTAACCTGCTCGTTACCTGAGAAGTCATGCAAAAAGATCAAGTCAACACATGGTTGGTGAGTTCATATAGTTTTGTTTGAAAATGAATTTGTACACACCTGACCGAATGACAACCTTAACCTCACCAACAACCACCTAAGCTATCCAGTCAAGTATGCTTATATATAGGGCATACGTAGGGTCAAGCTTACCGCCAACCCACCACATACCAAACCGCATAACATATTGTTGTCAATGATAATTAAGCGTTTCATTCCACTTTATCAACACACAAGTTCTTAGTTCTTAGTACTTGTTAGTTTCCCAAAATATGGAAATCCTCTTGATTCCTTAAGCTCATCGCACATACGTGATCAACCATAGCATTTGTAGAAACATTAACTTAAATGCTTAAGTAATTAAATAATTAAACATTTAATAAAAATCTAAGACCTAACGATTGGGCCTTGGTCATACTCGAGTAGACTAGTCTAGCAATCAAGGTTCTTAGTAGTTAAGGAAATCTGTAAATATCATCAAACATGCGACCTATAATCAATCAGTCTACCTAGGACATCTTTTGATGTATAGGATTTTATAGTTCGTGTAGATCGTCCATAGTTCGTTCTTGTTCGTATAGATTGTTAGTTATTTGCCACATGCTATCTTTCATATTTCTAAGACATTCCCCTTGAAAATGATTAGATCTTTGAAAATAGTGCTTTGAAAATAGATCTAGTTCTTTGATAACCGACCACTGAAAATAGTTCTACGTTTTTGATTGTTAGTTCTTTGAAAACAGTCTCACTGAAATTAGTTCTTTGTTTTGAAATAGTTAATTACTCATGATGAATAAATAACCATTTTTGAAAACTTGCAAATGGTTTACCTAGACAATATCTAGGATAAGAATTATACATGTAAAACATTTATGAAGTAAAAGCATTTAAGTAAATGTAATCCAAGGAGGGTAATTTACGCATGCTTCTCAGCCCGGCGTTTATAAAACAAAAATGTTTAGAAAAGGGGTAATGAACTCACATGTGTTGCTATGCAATGAGTAACAAAAGATATGCGCGCTCGTTGGTTGTAGCTTAAGTATCTTCAGTAACTGTGTTGATTTATTATGATTCGAATACGATAAGTGTCGGAAGATGACGTATATGGGATGTGGTCTCGGTGTGCGACTAAGTGTCCTATACTTGCTAATGTGTTTCTAAGTTTCTCCAACTATTCCATGCTTTATACCATTTATGAATCCTTATTCCTTAATAAAACATTACAACTAAACCTTGTTTATACAAGGTTTATATTATTTTATTTGTAATTTACCCTTATGTTGCAAAATATTAAGTTAAGAAATCATTTAAGTTATTTTAAAACATTTTACTAAAGAAATTATAAATCATTTTACTTTAAATAAAACATAAGTTATTTTTATAAAAATATTAATTAATCATGCTAGGACTTAAGTTAATCTCACTTGATTAACTCCAAGTCCTTTATTAGCTCTTTCGTTACAACCTTGTTCTTTGTTCGTCTTTGTGTATAACTTACCTTAGAAGGTTCAATTCAAATTTTCTCATCTGGTAGCTATGACTTGTATTAATATACTTGAAATGATTTAGCAACATTGAACATTTAATACTTATTACGTTTGTTGTTCAATAAGTTAGATAACACCTCAAACTAGCCACTTTGGGCCCTTTGTAATGTTATTAACTTAACTTAGTATTTCATAAACATTTTCAGGTATTAGGTACCCAAATGATCATACAAAACATTTGTTTATATGTTAAGTTTGTTTAGGAAAAACTTGAGTTTGGAAATCCTTAATATCGAAGGACACCAAACCGGTTTTAACCCCATGAAAACCCTAATGGCTTCCCTTCGCCTAACCCATGTTCTACTCCCTGCCCAGATATTGTTTTTCGATGTTATGAGCTGGTTCCAAGTTTATAACACTTGGATTAGTATCTAGTACTAGTATCTACTAAGTGAAACTAATATCGATGGGCACCATTTGAACATTATGGACATATAGCAGCAGCACCATCACCGATTCTACAAGTTCGAAGGACTAGGAACGACAGCCCCTACACCCATCGACACTAGCAGTATCGGTGGTGCCTTGGGTCCAGGCCTTTGGAGACCATCGAACTTATCATTGTCGACCTTGGACCATCGAGTTAGCCCATTGAAACTGATAGTCTTGATGGTGGAACTTGCTACAACCTTCACACATCGAAACTACATGTTACGTGTTGTTCTTGCTTCGATTCTATGTTCCCCAGATCCAAATCAGTTTCTTATTGTCCCAAAATTCAATGTGATGTATCCCTTAACATCCTAACTGGTTTTAATGTGAATCCTAAGGTTTTGCAGCCTCAAATTCGTATGGAAAGCTGCTGATGTTCGAGAACACTAGCCCTAAACTGTAGAAAGCTAAAATCGGCCCGTTCGAACTCGTTTCTGGTCCAATTTTGATGATCCAAAGCTCTATTTCTTCCTCTAATCACGATCTATAAGTTGCTACGGTCTTTTTGACACCAAACTCATCCGAATCGGTGCAGATTTGAGTGAAAAAAGTGGGTTTTTAGAATGAGAAAGTTAGAGAGAGAGATGAACGAATTTGATGAGAGAGAGTGGGTAAGTTGAGGTGGGTTATGGCATTTAATGCCTCATTAAATGTCTTTCAATTCGGTCGCGTTCGGGTTCGTTCGGTTCCGCGATTAAACGTCGGTTTTCGATCGTTTTCGTATCGAAACGTTGCGATTTTAAAATTAGATTTTACTAAGTTAAATTAGGTGGTAATTCCTAGTAAATTAAGTAATTATCTTTTATTTATTATTTTATACATATTAATACCCTAACTAGCATTCACATAATAGTTCTATGCTGTCAGATATGTTTCTGACTGTTAAATCATGAATTTACATTCTAATTCCGAAATGAGTCTGAAATCCGTTATGTATTAAGCAATCAAATGTTAATAGCATACATGAAATACACATAGTTCGTACCTGATCTACTATTCACATTAATGTTCCGGCTATGGTTCCAGCACTGACGTTAATTTAAGTACTCTTTTAGGCACTTTTGCTTTGACTATATTTCAACCAACTAGGGATCCTGCATGATCTGAGTACTCACTTGTCGATTGTTTAAGATATTATTTCGTCATTTCATCGAATAACGACATACTTAAGTTGAGAGATATTAGATATCTCATTTAAGAGAACAAATCAGGTAAAAAGAACGCTCGACTTGTTTAATTACGTATGGCATAAAGCAAGTTAAGTTAATTAGATGGTTCATTGACTAACATGCTTCCATCTCTGTATTATTGCAACCATTTCTGATAGTTCCATCATATCTGTTAACTGTATCCTTTAAGTCAGTTCTTCCAGTCTAGACCAAGTCGATTATTTGGAAAGCTACGTCATCCATGCTCTTAAGCAACTGCGGGAATCATCATTTGATAATAATGCACTTATAGGTAGACAACTCCTAATCAACTCAAATTCCTCAAATATGTTTATCCTTTATTAAAGTTGATCGTCGTGTAAAACAAAGTTTGGGTACTCTTGGCACTTTCTGATCTTAAATCAATTTAACTTCCTAATTGCTCTCTTGACATAATGAGAAATTTAGTTATTGTGAATTAACACAAGATCTCTTGTGAATTTCCATGAACAGTTCACGTAATCCTCTAAGAATGGTTAAATCCTTCATGCATGTCTCAAGTATTCTGTATAATGATTCTTGAATTCATCAACACCCACTACATGGATGTATTGAGTGGAAACTATATTAGTTTATTTTTAGTTTTGTGACATCCAGTACCAGATCGTCCGGCAAGTCCGTACAGTATGTGTACTTTCACATATTTACTGTGTGTAAATACATGTATATGAACAGTGTTTGTATTAACAAAATTCAAAATACAAGATACAGTTGTTTGTATTTATGTGTAAACTTAAATACTGTAAGTACAACTATCACGATAAACAATAGTTGTTAGTATTTAGGTGAAAACCTAAGTACAGTAACACAACGAATCAAGAGAAACAACAAAGTTCAAGTAAATAACAAGAACACGTCGGTTGCGATCTGATATCCATAGATGACAGGAATCAGGTGGCCGACAAATCAGTACGAAAACAATGTGAAAATAGCATGTTAGTTGAGTCCGTTAGTGAGGAAACACAATTTAAAACAATATTGCATTGTTATTTCAGAATAGCTAACTGACAGCGTGTTTGCGTGGGTGGCGATTCACACAAACATATCTGTGAGTTTAACATTCTGAAATGATGACCGGAGAGTAGAAAACAAATAAATTAAGAAAATAAAATATCTTATATTTTTACAATTTTGAAACTCATCAAAATAAATAAAACAACTCTTTTTATTTTAAAACGCGTAAATTCCGCGTTACGTTCCGGAAACGCAACGAAGACGAAAACCGAGCAACCGAAACGAACCCGAACACCCTCGGGGAATTTAAAGGCTAAATGAAGCCTTTCAATTCATTTTTCACATTTCCTCTCTCTCTCTAACTCCAAATTTCTGGATTTCCTCTTCCCCCACCATTTTCAACCTTCAAAACTCCATAACTCCCTCAATTCTCAACGAAATTGGGTGATTCTTGGACCTACACGAAGCTCTTGAAGCCCTCTACAAGGAAGTACAATAGATCTACGTGTTTGGTCAACCAAAGCTGAGGTATTTAAGCTAGAATATTTCGGAAAAATAGGGTTTTCTCAATACTAGATCGACCCACACACACCCGATCGGCTTAGAACCTTTACACACTAAACCTACACTTTGTCAACATCCTAACACTTAATGCAGCCATGGAATAACACCAAAATCTTAGGATTTGATGGTGATAATGATGCAGCTCAACCAAAGTGACAGGTTCATGGGAACAACAGATCACCGAACTTGTGGGCTGCATGCGTCGGCCGAACCTCCATTGCCGAACCTTTGGGCCGACAACCATCACCGACGAACCCCATAGTGTCGAACCTGGGTGAGACAAACAAGGCTAGCCGAACCTTTCATGGGTGCCGAACCAATGAAGCACAGCGAACCCTAGCCGAACCTGCTCCCACCCACAACCACCGAACCTCTATGATGCCGAATCAGTGCTACAGCCACCGAACCCTCATGTCCTTGCCGAACCTTGGGTTCGTGAGAAAAGTGGCGAACCATCATCCACCGAACCTGTTTGGCTAGCTACCCTCAGTTGAACCTATCACCTAGGACCAGTCGAGCCTACGTGAGCATGGCCGAACCCAACTCATAACCATCACCGAACCCTAAGTATACCACGAACCTAAGGCTCTTAATGCAAAGGTTCGCTGGGCCGGATTAGTGGCCAGAATCTATCCTTCTTCACTCTCGGCCGAGACATGTTTCAGCCCAATTTCCCACGGCCCAAATATCTCCACCGGCCCAAAACACTGTAGCAGCTCACACGTTTTATATAGCCCAAATTCAATCCTTCGGCCCATGAGGGTTGAAATAATCACAATTAATTTAGCCCAGTTACTTCGGCCCACACAACACAACCGGCCCGAGGCCCAATTGACTATTCGGCCCACGTGACAAGGATGTGAATACAATTTAAATAAAGTTTAAGCGATACAATGCATGGGACTTAATCAATAGAACAAAAGTGATGGTTAGGGTTAATGCATTTCAAAAATATAAAACATTAAGTTTTACAAGGGTAGTTCATGATCATTTACTAATTATGTAGTTACCTAATCAAATTACAAGAACCACAGATGAGGCATCATGTTGAGAAAATAACAATGGGTTCAAGTTTACACAATGGGACAAGGTCAAAACAAAGTTAAACATAGAATGAGTGACGAGGTAAACTCAGCTAACCTAAATCGATTAAGTGTTAGTAACATCCATCACAAGCAAATCAGGGCCGGATAAAGACCACGACTCATGGGTGTTAGCCAATTTTCAGGCTAATACATACACATACACAAATCCCCACAACTTATACTTATAAGTTAAATACAACATGAAATCAATACAGGAACGTGAATACACAACAAATACAATCAAGAGCGCGTGCATTCTTTGTTTAAGCTAAGTCAACCACTTCCACAACAAGGTGAGTTCATATGCCCCTTTTCTCTAAACTTAATTGATTTTAAACTCTCGGGGCTGAGTCGACTAAGTGTATCAAGACTAGTTCTTACCACAGCTTAGTGACAACATGGTGACCATATGGAACAATTTTCATCCATCACCTGAGTCGACTAAGTGTAGTAAGACTAGTTCTTACCACAGCTTAGTGACAACATGGTGACTATATGGAAAAATTATCATCCCCCACCTAAGTCGACTAAGTGTAGTAAGAATAGTTCTTACCACAGCTTAGTGACAACATGGTGACCATATGGAACAACTATCATCCACCACCTAAGTCAACTAAGTGTCGTAAGACTAGTTCTTACCACAGCTTAGTGACAACATGGTGACTATATGGAACAACTAGAATGATAATCATGATAATGTAACTTCATGATAACAACATCATTCACACAACAGTTAACATAAAGTAATAAGACAAGTTCTTATTTAACTTTGTTAATAACAGCGAGAACACACAACGTGGTAGAGGTAAATCGGATGCATTGTAATCTGATTACGTGAGGATTACAATGGATTCCGTTTAGGCTCTATGCGCTACAAGTTGAGGACAAATAACGATTGGTTAACTAACACTTTTAATATTTAAAAGTGATTAACAGTTAATCCCACAAGTAGTAGAATAATACCAGGAGCAGATTAAATTAATCTATTATCCTTAGTACAGAAAAGGGTTATCAATACTTCGGTTTGATAACTGAAACCCTATTATTATAATATTCTACATATGATGCTACAGGTGATTAACAAACGAGATGAACAACAGGTGAAATGGAAATGGATATTGATAGTTGTATTGTAAGTAGTGTGGAGTTCTAGTAGTTATGTGGTGGGATATTGGCTGGGGCTTGGTTCCCCTACATATTCCCTATATATAAGCATAACCACTAGGATGAGATATTACTTGTAAATATAACTATTGAAAGGCCATTGGTTGAACGGGTGAATCAAACAACATACAAGTAACATGAATGACATTGTGAATGTGCATGTGAACAAATCAAGGTTTTCAATTATCATACTTATGAACTCACCAACCTAGTGTTGACTTTGTTTAAATGCATGTTTTCTCAGGTGACGAACAGGTTTAGTCACCATGATTACAGGGACATAGCTAGTGGACTTTTAGAAGGCCTAGCTACATTTTGTGTTGCATACTTTTGGGATGACAAAACAGTGAATCATCTTTTGTATATCTTGTACAGATGCAAGATATAAACTTATTAATTCTTTTGATTAGATTTACTTAGTTAAATTATGAGGAAACAATGTAATTTAACTTTGTAATTCTATTTCATGTCATGTTAGCATTTCTCATTTGTTTATCATGTGCTATGTAAACAATCTGATCATTTCGATTATCACAACGATATCGCACCCCGGGAACCTTCCGCCCGACGGGAAAACCGATCCGTTCCCGCCGGCTCGGGGTGTGACAGATTGGTATCAGAGCCATGGTTATAGAGAAATATAGGTCATATTACCTGAACGGTTTGTCCTAGACTATAACCTAGGGACCTTCGTGTAGAGAACACAGGACTCATGACTTATTTGCATACGTTGCATCATTTGATCGTAAATACTGACCGTTGATTTTCGGTTAGGATTAACATGTCACAGGAACAACCACCTTCACCGCCTCATCCAATTCCAACTGAGGTGGAACCAACGACTATGACACTAGCAACCTTGATCACTGAGCCATTGGTTGCAATCATTCCTGAGATCATCAATAGGATCAGGAACAGCGAAGAGTATGCCAGAAGTTTCCCACCTGTCACCACCAAGGGAAAAGAACCCGCGGATGGTGACACCAGCAAGAAACACTAACATCGCCCTGCTAAAAAGCGAAAGGAATCTATGAACTTCACTGAGGCCACACCTATCAGTCAAGTCATGCCAGATTCAACTGCGAAGGGTGGCAAGATTTACAAGGGAAAGGCCTCTCTTTGCCAACGCTGCGAATATCATCACTCTGTTAAGACCTAGTGTCGCCAGTGTACCTTTTGTGGAAAGATGGGTCATTGGGTTAGCCGCTGCAAATACGCAGTGGGGTCGCCTCGTGCTGGTGTGTTCTTCCAGTGTCACGAATGTGGGTTGTATCATACTTGGAACAAACTATGGAATCATTGTCTGAACTATGGAAGGAAAGGACACTCGATTCAGAAGTGTCAAAACTTTCCAACACAGAATCAAAATCAGAAAGCAAGTACCTCTACCCCCCCTCAGCACAACCACCACTGCTACACTTGCGGAATACTAGTACATTTCGCAAGATATTGCCCCAGGAAGAAGCCCACAACCGCTCCAACAGTTCCAACTGCACCAACAGTTAACGAGGAACTACTTGCTCTACCAGCACCGGATGTACACTCGGAGTCGGGTGACTTCGAAGGTATGTCATTCTAACCTTGTACAATTGAGTTATGTATAACGTTTATAATCATATTCATTATGTTGTAGTTTTAGAAACAATAATTTAAGATAACCATAGATTAATTAGGTGCCAATTAGATAAAGTAAGATAGTATAATTAATACCTATGCTTGAATGGAGAACTATTACTCCCTAAGAGGTAGACCCAGAAAACAATGTATTGCATTCCAAGTTCATGCGGTAGAGAAGGACAAGAAAGCAATCAAGATCCAGGACGTACCAGTGGTGAAAGACTATGCGAACGTGTTTCCGGATGATTTACCGGGATTGCCACCTGAGAGGTCGGTGCAGTTTCGAATAGATTTGATTCCGGTAGCGACTCCTGTAGTTAAGTCTCTTTACAGACTTACACCATCAGAAATGCAGGAGTTGTCCAAATCAATTACAAGAGCTACTCGACAAAGGATTCATCCGACCGAGCTTTTCCTCGTGGGGAGCTCCGTCTCTTTTTGTTAAGAAGAAGGATGGAACTTTCAGGATGTGCATTGATTACAGAAAGCTCAACAAACTCACCATCAATAATCGGTACACGTTACGGAGGATTGATGATTTGTTTGATTAGTTATTGGGAGCTCAGTACTTCTCAAAGATAGACCTAAGATCAGGTTATCATCAACTCCGGATTCAAGAGGAAGACATACCAAAGATGGCATTTCGTACCCGATATGGTCGCTACGAGTTCATGGTGATGCCATTCGGATTGACGAACGCACCGGCTGTGTTCATGGATTTAATGAACTGGGTGTGCAAGCCGTACTTAGATCAGTTCGTTATCGTCTTTATTGATGATATACTGATTTATTCAAAGAACGAGAAAGATCATGAGCAACACCTCAGAATAGTCTTGGAACTTCTGAAAGAAGAACGACTCTATGCCAAATTCTCCAAGTGTGAATTCTGGCTAAGAGAAGTTCAGTTCTTGGGTCATGTGATTAACAGTGATGGTATTCACGTGGATCCTGCCAAGATTGAAGCAATCAAGAACTGGGATGTGCCTACAACACCGACAGAGATCAGATCATTTTTGGGATTGGCAGGTTATTACCGGAGATTCATTTCGAATTTCTCCAAGATAGCCTTGCCTCTCACCAAACTCACACAGAAGAGTGAACTTTTTTTTGTGGACTCAGAAACAAGAAGAGGCATTCCAGACACTGAAACAAAGATTGTGCAATGCTCCTATCTTAACACTCCCAGAAGGTAATGATGACTTTGTGGTGTATTGTGATGCTTCCCATCAGGGACTCGGATGTGTTTTAATGCAACGAGACAAAGTCATTGCTTATGCCTCACGACAGATGAAGATACACGAGAAGAATTACACAACACATGACTTAGAACTGGGAGCTGTTGTCTTTGCTTTAAAGATTTGGAGACACTACCTGTATGGTACCAAGTGCACTATCTTCACAGATCACAAGAGTTTACAGCACATATTTGATCAGAAGGAGCTTAACATGAGAAAGAGACGTTGGGTTGAGCTCCTACGATTACATGTGTGATCAAATACCATGGCAAATAGTCAATCGATGTGTCGAGGAAAGAGTTGCAGATGCTTTGAGTCGGAAGGAAAGAGTCAAACCATTGCGCGTTCGAGCAATGGGAATGACCGTGCAAACAAGTCTGAGAGATCAAATTCTACAAGCACAACAAGAAGCAGTGACAAGAGACAATTTGAAAAGCGTGCTCGATTGTGGATCCGAGAAACACTTCAAGACAAAACAGGATGGAGTTATCTATTATCTGGATCGTGTTTGGATTCCAGCAGTAGATGAACTCCGAACCCTCATACTTGACGAGGCATACAAGACACGATATTCTGTGCATCCTGGTGCCGATAAGATGTACCAAGATCTTAGGTCGTTTTATTGGTGGCCGGTATGAAGAAAGATGTTGCCACATATGTTGGCAAATGCATCACATGTGCCAAGGTCAAAGCTGAACATCAGAAACCTTCGGGTTTGCAGAAAAACCTGAGATACCACAGTGGAAAGTGGGAACAAATAGCTATGGATTATTACCAAGCTACCCCGCACTTACAGCGGACACGATTCGATTTGGGTCATCATTGACAGATTGACCAAGTCTGCACACTTCTTGCCGATCAGAGAAACTTACAAGATGGAAAAGCTAGCAAGACATTATGTGATGAAATAGTAGACGGCACGGTGTGCCATTGTCTATTATTTCAGACCGGGACAGTCG
Organism: Mikania micrantha; assembly: GCA_009363875.1. Classification (NCBI taxonomy): domain Eukaryota; kingdom Viridiplantae; phylum Streptophyta; class Magnoliopsida; order Asterales; family Asteraceae; genus Mikania; species Mikania micrantha. Next base: position 570 of record SZYD01000407.1, on the reverse strand, counting down.
ATTTACTTCACGGTTCTCGCAATCATTGCAACAATCCTTAGGCACAAGTGTTAACTTGAGCACCGCTTATCATCCACAGACAGATGGACAAAGTGAGCGGACCATTCAAACCCTAGAGGATATGTTGAGGACATGCTTCCTAGACTTCGGTGGAAGTTGGGATACACACTTACCACTCATTGAGTTCTCCTACAACAATAGCTACCACAGCAGCATTGGATGTGTGCTTCGTTTGAAGCATTATATGGTAGAAAGTGTCGGTCTCCAATTTGTTGGACCGAAGTGGGAGACAACATAATCACTGGGCCTGAACTTATTCAGGAGACTACTGATAAGATAGCCCGGATACAACAGAGATTACAAGCAAAACGTAGCCGCCAAAAGAGTTACGCAGACAAACGGCGCAAGCCTTATGTTTGAAAGTGTCCCCATGGAAAGGCGTAGTTCATTTTGGAGCTAAAGGCAAGTTAGCACCAAGGATATCGGAACGTTTGACATTACTCAACGCGTAGGTCTGTGGCATATAGAATCCAACTACCTGATGAGCTCAGTGGAGTACACGATGTGTTT
>SZYD01000406.1:0-40390 GCA_009363875.1 Mikania micrantha | reverse complement strand
AGGAATGTTACAAGAACTTAACTCTTCAAAACATTCATCAAGATTGATTGGATTGTTACCAATGTCCACCTCGGCTCCCAAAGCTTCATCACTATCTACCGTAGCCTTGTTTTGTTTTTTATTATCATTAACAGCATTACGAACCCTTATTTGATACTCCTTTGTTGTTCTTTTTATAAGAAGAATCATTTCCCGTGACACTCGCAATATGTTAGTTCAACCAGTAAACTCCACCTGACATAATTTTCGAACATAAATTGCACTGAACTCTATCTTTATCAGTCGCATCAACCAATTTTTCCAAAAGAGTATATGTTGAATGAAAACATATTAGCCACAAAACTCAAAAGAGTATTCTATGATAAATTCAAAAATTGCATAATCAAAATGTTCTGATCAAAAGAAATTCTGAAATTGTATTCATATTTGAAGCATTATAATATGAAGCCCACTATCAACATATCAAATAATCAAATTTAAAGCCTCAATCTCACCAAAAGTGAACCGTAAATTGAAGCCCTGTTCGATATTTGCTTGCTTCGAATTGAATTTCTATTCGAAGTTCCACAGCAAGAGAATGAATAACGGAGCTGCTTCTCCGATGTTGCTTCGAATAGCAGAGAGCCAGAGATCATCAAAAACTTTGTTAAAGTAATGAATAACAAACTCGATCAGATAACCGAGCTGTTCCTCCTATTGTTTGCTGATAGATGTTGCTTCGTCTTCTTGTTGCATTGATATATTTAGGGTGGAGAAAGTGAGAAACGTCGGCTACTTGCTTCCTCCAATGGATGAGAAATATTGGGTTCAAAGAAGCCCTAACATTTTTTACCCCTAAAATGTCATCAACAAAAAAAAAAATGTTGACCACCTAAAACTCCTAGACTGGCTTGATCTGCCTTCGCATACTAGAGCCCGACTTGGCCGACCACCGACGTTAGCAACGACTATGGCCAAATCGCCAACATCCGAGAGCGCCTAGTGCCTAGGCAACAGCATAGACCGATTTTTTACTACACTGTTTAATCATAAACATGTTAATTTGAGTTATGTCATATCTCAAACAGGTCAAATAAAAAAATGTTAGTTTAAACAGAGAATTGGTATAGCTGATTTAAAGTAGTCTTTTCTAAAGTGTATTTTCATTCAGCATATTGTTTTTGCAATAATATCGTTTTACTTACCATAAATGAAAACTAATTATTTTAAATAAAATGACTAAAAAGCATGTTCAAGTCAATGCCATGAACTTGTACTAGGTATAAGTGGTTTCAACTTGATCCATTTCATTGTTGCCACACTGAGTTAGCATGTTACTTTATTTTTAATTTATTATCACTATTAATATTACGATGTGTAATTATACTTGCTTTTTTGTTATAATTTTCTTCTAAATCAGTGGCAACCACTTCTAGACTTGAGCAAGCGAAACAAATCTCTTGTAAGTAAACAAAAACATTATTTTGTTATTACATGTGCTGAAGTTTGTTATTAAATTTTTGGAGATTATGAATCTCTTCATTTGATTTCTTATTCATTCATTTGTATGTTTTATATATTAGTGATTCTTGTGATTCCAAAATTATTGACTTGTCATATTAGTTAACACTTAATTTTTCAAACTGTTTGAATTTGGTGAGTGGAAAGATTTTTATTATCAAAAAAATCATTCCATTTTATTCTTTATAATTGACGGCATGTGTTCAAGTCATTTATTGTTATGCTCTCCTTATGTATTCGTGTATGCAATTGTTTTCATTTTATAAATAGGTGTACTTATAAAGATCACAGTTTGATTGTGTCTTTGTATATGTATGTGAAATAACCTTTTAGCTCATTCCTTTTAGACCATACACGATCTTTATTCAGTTTCAAACGTACAAGTGAACAATCGTATCATGGTAAGATTACATGTAAATTTTTGTGATTGCAGCATCGCGTGAGGTTTCTATTAGTTGAAAATAATATACTAACTTTGACTTTATTCTCTTTCCTTTAACCTTTTGAATAAAAATGTAACTTTCTAGATATTCTTCATGCATACATGTATTCTTGAGTATTCTTGCATGTGATGGTAAAACTAAATTTTTATATTTTCTAAGACCAAACTTAACATTTAAAACGCATATCAAACCTTTAAAGCATCTTTACAATGCATGCTTTGCCCCGAAATACTATAAAAACATGTAGAAGAAGTCGTTGATCTAGAGACTCATCTGTCGAAGTTTTTCATGAAAACCTAACCTTAGTTCTATCGAGAGCTAAGCTTTTACACATATAGATTCAAACTTTATAAGTTCTTTCACCTTGAAACAACATCTAAGCATGATTTTATATTTAAATTCGTGTGTTGAACGTGAAAAATGGAAGAAAAATCGTATTTTTAAGCTTGTTCTCTCTCTAGAAAAACATTCACAAACACTCTCTTATTATTTAGAAATATATAAGCACAAAAATGCGAGTGTTAAATCATTCCATTTATAAGCGAACATTTCATTTATATATATATATATAATATATATATATATATATATATAGACACACACCAAACATAAACGCAGTCATTCGTATGTATGAATAGTGAAGTAATTAATTAATAATATACATGTTTTTTTCATATAATTCATTCTATGTGAAATTATTGGTGGTTAAGCCATACTTTGTTTAATTTGATGCTTGTAGTTCGATTCTCATCAATGACATGTTTCTATTTTTTTGTTTTTTTTTCGTCTACTATTTTAGTTTAAATTATAAAAAAAATTTCTTTTTTTTTGTTTTCATTTACTATTTTAGTTAAATAATATATAATTAACAGGTAATTGTCACACCCGGGCCGGCGGGAACGGATCAGGTTTCCCGTCGGGCGGAAAGTTCCCGGGGCGCGATATCTTGAGTGATAATCAAATGATCAGATTGTTTACATAGCACATGATAATATAAATGAGAAATGCTAATACATCCATGATATAGAATTACAAGATTAAATTACAATGTATCGTTATAATTTAATCAAGTAAATCTATCAAAAGAATCAATGATACTATATCTTGTATCTGTACAAGATATACAAAGATGATTCATTTTCTTGTTATCCAAAAGTATGCAATCACAAAAGTAAGCTAGGTCTTCTAAAAGTCCACTAGCTATGTCCGTGCATAATGTAGCTACACCTGTTCATCACCTGAGAAAACACGTATTTAAACAAAAATCAACACTAGGTTGGTGAGTTCATAGTAAGTTAATGTAAAACCTTGATTCATTCACATGCACAATTCACAATGAATAAATGTACTTGTATGTTATCTGTTTCACCTGTACTCCCATGGCTTCTTAAGTTATAGTCAACAAGTACTATATATCCTAGAGTGTTGCTTATATATAGGGCATATGTAAGGGAACTAAGCCCTAGCCAACATCCCACCACCAACACCACTAGAACTCACATAGTTGTAACACAACTATTGATTTCCATTACCAATTCACATGTTTGTCCCACTGATTCACCAGTGTTCTCATTAATATAATAATATAATGATAGCCGTGTTGTAGTTATCTGTAACATTTGTACATCTAGTCATGCCAGTCGTAAACAGTGTTAGAACAATGTGTATGCATATCCAATCAGTCAATGTGATTCATGTGTTCATAATGTGCTTGTGTGTTCAGATCTTGATTATATAGGAACAAGTATGTATTATTTATTTACAGTCGATTTCGCTAGGCAAGAACAGTATCGTATTATATCGAAACAGTGGTGGGACGGCGTCAGATAAGGCAGGTAGCTGGACTCTGGGGTATGCCCTATATACATATACTGCGTTCGGTGTAATGGGATAGTGTTAGTGCGTAGTGTTTAGACGAATATTATGACAAGCAATTAATTAAACAAAAAATCGTAATACGTAAGCGAGACTGAGTATAGTATGGGTGACGATCCATAATGATACGAATGTTGAAGTATAATTATGATTAAACGACTAAAAATAATTAATACGATCGAAAAACGTACGCGGTTGCGGGTATACACGTAATTGTATCTGTTTAACGATCTGTCAACGAACAAATTATAAAATAGGCAAAATATATTATTTACATTTTTACAATTTTGAAACTCATCATAATGGTAAGAATAATAATTCTTTTATTTAAATCACGTAAAAGTTCCGAAAACGCGACGAAAACGCGAACCGAGCAAACGAAACGAACCCGAATACACGAGAGTATATAAACACCAAATGAGGTGTTTCCTCTCATAATTTCAGCCACAAACCCTCTCTCTCTAGATTTTCGTTCTCCAACCTCTCTCTAAGAAAACCAAGCTTTAAACGCGCGTATCTCATTCGTTTCTCCACGGATTTGGGTGTTCTTGGTGTCCACGCGAAGCTCTCGACATTCCCTACACGGAAGTACAAAGGATCTGTGGATTTGTCCGACCAAAACCGAGGTAATGAGCCACGAAAATTCTGAAAAAGAGGGTTTTCGTTTGTGTCTTGTTCGAACATGAGCTACAACCGGTCCCAACCACTTCAGTCGAGCTCTAACCCTCACGAGAACTTGTACACAAGTAGTCATACCATAGGAAACCTTAAACCGCAGGTTAGATCCGATGAAGGGGACGAAAACCAACAGGTTCGTTGGACACAGGTTGTAGCCGAACCCTCGAATGCATGAGCCGAACCCTAATGGGATCTCACGAACCTTCTTGCTGAAGCCACAAACCCGCGATCTCACGAACCTCCCCAGCCGCCGAACCTTCATGCAGGAGCGAACCCTTTGGCGACGAACCTTGTTTGAATTGCAGCGAACCCTGTGAACTCAGGCGAACCATTGACAATCACGAATCCTAGTTCCCTCAGCTGAACTCTGATGTCACCGAACCCTTTGGATGCAGCCGAACCTTGCATGGTTCGCTGATCATGTAGCCGAACCTGTGTCATCATCTTGGGCCGAACCTTAGTAGAAAAACCAGATAGGTTCGCTGCCATTTTGTTCAGCCGAGACATAACTTGCAACTCTATCCGTTGCTTTGGCCCAAATTCACTATTGTTCGGCCCAATAGATGGCCCAAGGCCTCGGTATTGTTTACTTGTACAGTCCATGCACGGTTCGAACTAGGCTTATCCCACAATCATTTGGACCGAACATTCGACTCCAAGGATTTTATTTCGGCCCAACTCAATTCTATTCGGCCCAACTTCATTTAGCAACCGGCCTAATTCATTCGTTCGATCCATTAGGGCCAAACATCACACCCAATGGGCCCATGTCTAACTTAAGAGGCCCATGGCCTTTGATTAAGCCACCATGGTTTCATGGGCTCAAGGCCCAATTTTAGGTCCATCACTTAAAGTAATTATGAATATATCATAATCGGGTTATGTTTGTAACTCAACATGATTATGAGATCAATTCATAATCTCAAAGACATAAAAACAATTCAAACATCTTTTCAAACTTCATGTTTAACAATGGTTATCGAATTCATCAAACACATGTTATTTTATGCATAACAAGTTATGCATAAAAGAAACATGATACATTCTTTTCATTTATCAATTATCAAACAAGTGACTCAATCATGATATTCAAATTCACAACACTCTTAAACATAAGAACAAGTTATTCAAGAATTAATCAAGTTCAAGTTAACACAAGTCAATCAATAAGTCAAAGTCTATACAATCATAAATCTTATATCTTATGTATAATTACAATGATATAGGAACCAGTTAGAGGTCTTGTTTGCTACTTGCTACTTGTTATAGTTCAGAGTCTACTGCAGACTGGTGAGAACATTAGCCCCTCTTTTACTATTTTACAATTGTTTTGGGGTGGAACATGCGATCAAACGCCTTTATTACAATCATAATTCATTATACAAGATGTATGCTACCTTACAAACATTAAGGTTCATTGTACAAATTCAACGGATTCATCAACTATTTTAAAGGATTCATCAACTGTTTTAAAGGATTTATCATCTGTCTCAAAGGATTTTATAAACTGTTGAGCATATATTGCTAAAAGGTTTTATAAAAAGGTTCTCTAAACTGTTTTATACCTGTTTTTCACAAATGGTTTGAGAAATGTTAAACTCTTTTAAAGAATAAGTTTTATAAACTCTTTTACTAGGAATTGTGCTTTTACAAGATAATATTTTATAAACCTTGTTATTACACAAGGACACTATTGTCGGTATTCAATCAAGGATTTCAATACAAGGTTTTTAATCAATGGTTTTCATGGTAATCAATCAAGGGTTTCAATACAAGGCTTTCAATCAATGGTTTTCATGGTAATCAATCAATGATTCAATTCATAGTATTCAAACAAGGTTTTCAAATCATGTTATCAAATAAGGCATTAAATCAATGGTTTTAAAGCAAAGTTCAAAAGCATGGTGTCCATTGTTGTAAACAAACTTATTTACACATCAAGTTACATATTCATTAGCGTTAGTACTGGGTGATCACAACAAGGGAAAGCGGACACAATTGGGCAGACCAAGTTCTGGAGTTAGCTTTTAAATTTGTTTTAAAAGCTAACTGCAGGATTCGGTTACGTATGGTTTTATCAAAGTTGCTGATATATTTTCTGACTCCAAACGCAGTTTGGGACTTGATTAAATGTTGGTTTTTCTAGCAAACAGTCTGCTGACTGTTTGGACACATTTTACAGACTTGATGTTAGTTTGGGTTGCAACTCATCCATGTAATTCATTTATTGCTTTATACATATGCCTTACAAATGCAAATTCATGTTTACAATTGCTAAACCTATTGTTCTCACCAACTACTTCTGTAGTTGACAGTTACTTTTCACGTGTTTCAGGTAATCAGGTTTAAGACATACTAAAGGACAACTAAGGATACCGTTTAAGATAGAACAAGATGAAGAAACATGCTAGGATGGATTTAGAAACACACTAAATTCCTGAATGTTTAATTGTCTTGTTTGAAATCTTATTTTGTAAACTATATTTTGGGTCTGTAGTTGTCATTCTTTTGGTAGATAGATTCTCTGTAACTAAACAATTGTCTAAACATTATGAAACTTAGTAATCCATTGTGGTTGTTCTTACTCAATACTTGTGCATGATTCAACCATATCGTCACCGCGCCGTGGATTCCGCACGCGGCACAGGGGGTGTGACAGGTTGGTATCAGAGCCAAGGTTGTAGAGAACTAGGAAAAACCCAATACTTAATGACCTAGACTATAACCTAAGCTACCCAATAGGATAAGTGCTATAGGCTTGAGGATACTTAGGATCTAAGTAAACTTAAGTAAGCATTAAGTCCACATTAAGCTTGAAAGATCTTAGGGATACTTTTCTAAGATTAGATATCGAGTCAAGGAATTTGAATCGGAATTCTATAATTTTAGAAACCGAATTAAATTTCTCAACACATATTCATTTAAGGATTTCAGAGGCAATGATCTGTATTCTTAGTATCCTTGATCTGAAATTCTCAATCATAGTTCATTAAAGGATTCCAGAGGCAAGGATCTGTATTCTTAGTATCCTTGATCTGGAATTCTCAATTAGAGTTCATCAGAGGAATTTAGACGCAAAGATCTGTATTCTTAGTATCTTTGACCTAAAATCCTTATCATGTTCATCAGAGGAATTTAGAGGCAAAGATCTATATTCTTAGAATCTTTGACCTGAAATCCTTATCATGTTATCATATTCAGGTATTCATTATCATAGGGACTTCATAACTTAGAATCTGTGTAACAGTATTCTTTAGTTGAAGTTCACACAGGAGATCATTATACTCAATACTGTAAGTATTGAGGACCTAGGTAAATTTACCTAGGAAACATATGCTAAAACCTAAGGTCTTGATTTCAAGTAAATCAAGGACCACGGGTTACATAATCATAAACATATACCTAGTTCAAGAGACAATCACGAATCAATCATAATCACTCAAGAGTTGGGATCCTAGCTTCAAATACAAATGGCGACCAAGCTCTGGCATACTGAAGTGGTGGTGGGATGTCGGCTAGGCAGACAGTTTGCTTGACCCTACGTATGCCCTATATATAAGCTAACTTCAGTATGACAGGGGGAATTCTGCGTTAGTATTTGAAGTGAAAATCCGGGAACAACTGGAATCATTGAACATTAGTCAAACATATGAGATATAATCATTTGAGATACAATCATTGGTGAATCAAATCATTGTGCTATTCAAACATGGATGAGTCAAACATTGCGTGTGAATCAATCAAGTTGTGAACATTCTTTCAATGTAAACCTTAAGTGAAATTCTTAAGTGATTACATCATTAGTACTTACTAACAAAGTTTAACAAGAAAAATGTAGGGCATACATATGAGTTAGTTCTACATGTTAACAACTGTTAGTAGGTACACACATAATTCAGACATAGATTCAATCATAGTTCATATGATCAAAGATCATGGAATTCTTAATCAATGGAACATACTTGGAAATTGGTACAATCGTATTGCCAAATGCTAGCAAGGGCATGATCGTGGTATATCGAAGCGGTGGTGGGATGGCGACTGGGCTGGCAGTTTGCTTGACCCTTTTGTATGCCCTATATATATACTATCTTCGGTGTATCGGGAAAGTGTCAGTGTGTAGGTTTGCTGGAGTGAAAACATGAGACATCGTACATATTCACATGAGAAGTATGCTAATAAGTTAATTGATTATACGTGTACCTGCTCATATTACAATTGAATGCTAATATTAGTAGTATGGATATATTACTAACGTTATCATTTAAATTCAATTGTATCCTTTCCTCATTACTGACCCACTTGTGGCTTCTATTCGTAGAATGCCTCGACGTGATCCCAACGGAGGGGGTTCAACAAGTGGTAATGATGATGAGATCACAAAATTGCCCGAGCCATCGCTTTACATATGAGAGATGTCATTCCGGGCATGGTCACTGATATTACTTAGAATCTTCAGGGAAGTACCAGTGATTCAGCACACAACTCGAATGCCACTAACACCGGAACTGCTAACTTCACTTATAAGCAGTTCAGTGATGCTAAACCTCCTAAGTACTCTGGTACTGAGGAAGCTACCAGTCTACTGCAATGGCTGGAGAGCATTGAGGATATCCTTGATGTCACAGGATGCCCAGAGAATCTGAAGGTCAAGATGGCCTCAAGCGCTTTTCACAAGGGCGCACTCACCTGGTGGAATTCTGAGAAGAACACCAGAAGAAGGGAAGTTTCTTTGGCCTTACCATGGGAGGATTTTAAGAAGATATTGGTGGAGCAGTTTTGCCCCCGCCACGAACTGAAGAAACTCGAGGTGGAGATGTGGAACTTGGTACAGGACAGTGGCGAAAGCACGAAGTATACAACCCGTTTCCTTGAGTTTTGTATATTGGTGTCACATCTGGTTACTCCTTTATCCCACAGGATAGAGAAGTACATTGAAGGATTACCCCTAGTCATCAGGGGAACTGTTATGGGGAGCAACCCCACTACTCTAGAGGCGGCGATTCATCTCGGCGCTACCCTTACTGAAGAATATGTCAAGGCGGGTGTACTCACTCGTAACGGGTATAAGAGAGCGCAGATTGAAGAAGGCAAGAAGCCTGAGCAAAACCAACCCAAGAAGAAGAAACAGAAACAAAGGATGATCAAGAACTATGCAGCTTTGACTGCAGCTACACCTGTACAAGCCACTCCTGTTACCGCCATGCCAAAACCTGCTACGGCCAGAAAGCCTTATACTGGTCAGTTCCCACTTTGCACCAAATGCCAATACCACCACCTACCCACTATTCCATGCAGAAAATGTCTCAAGTGTGGACGGATGGGGCACTTAGCAACTACATGCCAAGCTGCTCATCTAGCTGCTGCTAGAACTACCACCGCTAATCCTACTACCACTGGTGGAAGGGTCTGTTACAATTGTGGGGCAGAAGGACACTTCAGAAACCAGTGCCCAAAACTCAACACAGCCACTACAAATACTACTGCTCGGGCCTTTGTCATCGGAACTTCCGAAGCACGCGAGGACCGGCAGTCATCACGGGTACATTTCTCATTAATGATCACTACGTTTCTATCATATTTGACACTGGTGCTGATAAAAGTTTTGTCTCTACTAATACAGCTTCCCTGTTTAATAAGCAGCCATCTATACTTGATGCTCCTTACACCGTAGAGGTAGCGAATGGTAAGACCATATTAGTAAATTCAATAATTCGTGATGGTGAATTAAGATTGAACGATCATCTTTTCCTTATCGATCTCATTCCTATGACTCTCGGAAGCTTCGAAGTCATAGTAGGAATGGATTGGTTATCCAAAAACCATGCCAAAATCGTATGTTCGGAGAAACTTATTCGAATTCCTCTACCGTCCGGCGAAATGATGCAAGTCTACGGCGAGAAACCCTGCCGAGGATTGAAGATTGTGTCGTGCATCAAGGCTAGGAAGTACCTGAAGAAGAAATACTTTGCATTCCTGGCTCACGTGGTAGAGAAGAAACCAGAGAAGAAAGCAGTTGGAGACGTTCCGGTTATCAGAGATTATCCGGACGTGTTCCCAGAAGACTTGCCTGGACTACCACCGATCAGACAAGTGGAGTTTAGAATTGATCTCGTCCCTGGAGCAAACCCAGTGGCGAAGTCACCGTATCGATTAGCACCGTCGGAGATGCAAGAACTGTCTAGTCAGCTTCAGGAACTTCTAGACAAAGGTTTTATTAGACCGAGTTTCTCTCCGTGGGGAGCTCCGGTTCTCTTTGTCAAGAAGAAAGATGGTTCATTTCGTATGTGCATCGATTATCGTGAGCTAAACAAGTTGACAATCAAGAATAGATATCCTCTGCCTAGGATCGATGATCTGTTTGATCAATTACAGGGAGCGACTTGCTTTTCTAAAATTGATCTACGATCCGGGTATCATCAGTTACGAGTAGATGATGAGGATATACCAAAGACTGCATTTAGGACTCGATACGGACACTACGAGTTTGTGGTTATGCCATTTGGACTGACCAATGCACCTGCAGTGTTCATGGACTTGATGAATCGAGTCTGCACGCCTTACTTAAATCAGTTTGTTATCGTCTTTATTGACGATATACTGATCTATTCAAAGACGGAACAAGAGCATGAAGATCATTTGAAGAAAGTCTTAGAATTACTGAGAGAGGAACAACTTTATGCTAAATTCTCAAAGTGTGAATTTTGGCTAAAAGAGGTTCACTTCTTAGGACATGTCATAAACAAAGATGGGATACATGTAGATCCAGCAAAGATTGAGGTGATTAAGAACAGGACTACCCCATCTACTCCAACAGAGATTCATTCATTTCTGGGTTTGGCAGGCTATTACAGAAGATTCATCGCGAACTTTTCAAAGATAGCCTTGCAACTTACCACTTTGACTCAGAAAAGTCAAGCGTTCGTATGGGGACAGAAACAAGAAGATGCATTTCAGCTTCTTAAACAGAAGTTATGCAACTCCCCTATCCTTAGTCTTCCAGAGGGCAGTGATGATTTTATTGTCTACTGCGATGTCTCAAACCTTGGTCTCGGATGTGTGCTTATGCAACGAGATAAGGTGATTGCATATGCTTCAAGACAGCTTAAGGTTCACGAGAAGAATTACACTATTCATGACCTGGAGTTAGGGGCTGTGGTTTTTGCATTGAAGATTTGGAGGCACTACCTTTATGGTACTAAATGTGTCATCTATACAGACCACAAGAGCCTGCAACACATTCTAAATCAGAAAGAACTCAACATGAGACAACGGCGTTGGGTTGAGCTTCTAACTGATTACGATTGCGAGATTCGTTACCATCCGGGTAAAGCCAATGTGGTAGCAGATGCTCTTAGTCGTAAGGAACTAGTCAAACCAATTCGTGTAAGAGCCATGGAGATCAACACACAGCCAAACTTGAAGGATTTGATTCGTATTGCACAGCAACAAGTGGTGACAGACAATCAGCTGAAAACAGACTTAGACTGCGGAATTGAGAAGAAACTAGAACCTCGACCTGATGGGGTGTTATATCTCAACGGCCGCATTTGGATTCCAAAGTCCGAAGAATTGCGCACACTCATCTGTGATGAGGCTCATAAGTCGCGATACTCAGTTCATCCTGGAACAGATAAGATGTACCAAGACTTGCGAACATCTTACTGGTGGCCAGGAATGAAGAAAGACATAGCATTGTACGTGGGGAAATGTCTAACATGTTCAAAAGTCAAAGCAGAACATCAAAAGCCTTCGGGACTTCTGCAGCAACCTGAAATTCCTCAATGGAAATGGGAACAAATTTCCATGGATTTCATTAACAAGTTGCCGAGAACTCCGCGAGGATTCGATTCGATTTGGGTGATCGTTGATCTACTCACCAAATCTGCTCATTTTCTCCCGATCCGAGAGGATTACAAAATGGAGAAGTTAGCTACATTGTACATCAACGAGATCATTGCGCTTCATGGTACTCCAACATCAATCATTTCTGATCGTGATAGTCGTTTCACTTCTTGCTTTTGGCAATCATTGCAAAAGGATTTGGGAACCCGTGTTAATCTTAGCCCAGTGTATCATCCCCAAACCGACGGTCAAAGCGAAAGGACTATCCAAACACTAAAGGACATGCTTCGTTCTTGTGTGATCGATTTTGGTGGGAGTTGGGATACTCATCTTCCACTTATCGAGTTTTCATACAACAACAGCTACCATACAAGCATTCAATGTGCACCATTCGAAGCTTTATATGGTAGGAAGTGTCGATCACCGGTCTGCTGGACCGAGGTTGGTGACTCACAGGTCGTAGGACCTGAACTCATTCAAGAAACAACAGACAAGATCACAATCATTCAATCAAGGCTTAAGGCAGCAAGAGATCGACAAAAGAGTTATGCCGATCGACGTCGGAAACCGCTTGAGTTTCAAGTCGGTGACCGAGTTCTACTCAAGGTTTCTCCCTGGAAAGGCGTTGTCCGATACGGGAAGAAAGGGAAACTTGCACCAAGGTACGTTGGACCTTTTGAGATCCTGGAAAGGATTGGTCCCGTAGCCTACAAACTCAAACTTCCGGTGGAGCTAAGCAATGTTCACGATACTTTTCATGTATCGAATCTTAAGAAATGCTTGGCGGATCATGATGTTCAGATTCCACTGGAAGACATTCAGATTCAAAACAACATGCAATTCATTGAACGTCCGGTTGAAATCATGGATCATGGAGTCAAGAAACTTAAACGTAGCCGTATCCCGATCGTAAAGGTACGATGGGAGGGCAAACATGGTGCTGAGTTCACCTGGGAACGTGAAGACCAGATGAAGCTTAAGTACCCTCATCTTTTTACAGTACCTTCGGCTAGTTAATTTCGGGACGAAATTCCCTTAACTAGGGGAGACTGTAACATTTGTACATTTAGTCATGTCAGTCGTAAACAGTGTTAGAACAATGTGTATGCATATCCAATCAGTCAATGTGATTCATGTGTTCATAATGTGCTTGTGTGTTAAGATCTTGATTATATAGGAACAAGTATGTATTATTTATTTACAGTCGATTTCGCTAGGCAAGAACAGTATCGTATTATATCGAAACAGTGGTGGGACGGCGTCAGATAAGGCAGGTAGCTGGACTCTGGGGTATGCCCTATACATATACTGCGTTCGGTGTAATGGGATAGTGTTAGTGCGTAGTGTTTAGACGAATATTATGACAAGCAATTAATTAAACAAAAATCGTAATACGTAAGCGAGACTGAGTATAGTTATGGGTGACGATCCATAATGATACGAATGTTGAACTTATAATTATGATTAAACGACTATAAATAATTAATACGATCAAAAAATGTACGCGATTGCGGGTATACACGTAATTGTATCTGTTAAACGATCTGTCAACGAACAAATTATAAAAATAGGTAAAATATATTATTTTACATTTTTACGATTTTGAAACTCATCATAATGGTAAGAATAAAAATTCTTTTATTTAAATCGCGTAAAAGTTCTGGAAACGCGACGAAAACGCGAACCGAGCAAACGAAACGAACCCGAATACCACGAGAGTATATAAACACCAAATGAGGTGTTTCCTCTCATAATTTCAGCCACAAACTCTCTCTCTCTACATTTTCGTTCTCCAACCTCTCTCTAAGAAAACCAAGCTTTAAACGCGCGTATCTCCTTCGTTTCTCCACGGATTTGAGTGTTCTTGGTGTCCACGCGAAGCTCTCGACATTCCCTACACGGAAGTACAAAGGATCTGTGGATTTGTCTGACCAAAACCGAGGTAATGATCTACAAAAATTCTGAAAAAGAGGGTTTTCGTTTGTGTCTTGTTCGAACATGAGCTACAACCGGTCCCAACCAACTTCAGTCGAGCTCTAACCCTCACGAGAACTTGTACACAAGTAGTCATACCATAGAAAACCTTAAACTGCAGGTTAGATCCGATAAAGGGGACGAAAATCAACAGGTTCGTTGGACATAGGTTGTAGCCGAACCCTCGTATGCATGAGCCGAACCCTAATGGGATCTCACGAACCTTCTTGCTGAAGCCACGAACCCGCGATCTCACGAACCTCCCCAGCCGCCGAACCGTCATGCAGGAGCGAACCTAGGCGAACCCTTAGGTGACGAACCTTGTTTGAATTGCAGCGAACCCTGTGAACTCAGGCGAACCATCGACAATCACGAACCCTAGTTCCCTCAGCCGAACTCTGATGTCACCGAACCCTTTGGATGCAGCCGAACCTTGCATGGTTCGCTAATCATGTAGCCGAACCTGTGGCATCATCTTTGGCCGAACCTTAGTAGAAAAACCAGATAGGTTCCCTGCCATTTTGTTCAGCCGAGACATAACTTGCAACTCTATCCGTTGCTTTGGCCCAAATTCACTATTGTTTGGCCCAATAGATGGGCCCAAGGCCTCGGTATTGTTTAGTTGTACAGCCCATGCACGGTTCGAACTAGGCTTAGCCCACAATCATTTGGACCGAACATTCGACTCCAAGGATATTATTTCGACCCAACTCAATTCTAATCGGCCCAACTTCATTTAGCAACCGGCCTAATTCATTCGTTCGATCCATTAGGGCCCAAAATCACACCCAATGGGCCCATGTCTAACTTAAGAGGCCCATGGCCTTTGATTAAGCCCACCATGGTTTCATGGGCTCAAGGCCCAATTTTAGGCCCATCACTTAAAGTAATTATGAATTTATCATAATCGGGTTATGTTTGTAACTCAACATGATTATGAGATCAATTCATAATCTCAAAGACATAAAAACAATTCAAACATCTTTTCAAACTTCATGTTTAACAATGGTTATCGAATTCATCAAACACATGTTATTTTTTGCACAACAAGTTATGCATAAAAGAAACATGATACATTCTTTTCATTTATCAATTATCAAACAAGTGACTCAATCATGATATTCAAATTCACAACACTCTTAAACATAAGAACAAGTTATTCAAGAATTAATCAAGTTCAAGTTAACACAAGTCAATCAATAAGTCAAAGTCTATACAATCATAAATCTTATATCTTATGTATAATTACAATGATATAGGAACCAGTTAGAGGTCTTGTTTGCTACTTGCTACTTGTTATAGTTCAGAGTCTACTGCAGACACGTGAGAACATTAGCCCCTCTTTTACTGTTTTACAACTGTTTTGGGGTGGAACATGTGATCAAACGCCTTTATTACAATCATAATTCAACGGATTCATCAACTGTTTTAAAGGATTCATCAACTGTTTTAAAGGATCTATCATCTGTCTCAAAGGATTTTATAAACTGTTGAACATATATTACTAATAGGTTTTATA
This sequence comes from Mikania micrantha, assembly GCA_009363875.1. Classification (NCBI taxonomy): domain Eukaryota; kingdom Viridiplantae; phylum Streptophyta; class Magnoliopsida; order Asterales; family Asteraceae; genus Mikania; species Mikania micrantha. The sequence continues at coordinate 24,556 of SZYD01000406.1, read as the reverse complement.
AAAAGGTTCTCTAAACTGTTTTATACCTGTTTTTCACAAATGGTTTGAGAAATGTTAAACTCTTTTAAAGAATAAGTTTTATAAACTCTTTTACTAGGAATTGTGCTTTTACAAGATAATATTTTATAAACCTTGTTATTACACAAGGACACTATTCTCGGTATTCAATCAAGGATTTCAATACAAGGTTTTTAATCAATGGTTTTCGTGGTAATCAATCAAGGGTTTCAATACAAGGCTTTCAATCAATGGTTTTCATCGTAATCAATCAATGACTCAATTCATAGTATTTAAACAAGGTTTTCAAATCATGTTATCAAATAAGGCATTAAATCAATGGTTTTAAAGCAAAGTTCAAAAGCATGGTGTCCATTGTTGTAAACAAACTTATTTACACATCAAGTTACATATTCATTAGCGTTAGTACTGGGTGATCACAACAAGGGAAAGCGGACACAATTGGGCAGACCAAGTTCTGGAGTTAGCTTTTAAATTTGTTAAAAGCTAACTGCAGGATTCGGTTACGTATGGTTTTATCAAAGTTGCTGATATATTTTCTGACTCCAAACGCAGTTTGGGACTTGATTATATGTTGGTTTTTCTAGCAAACAGACTGCTGACTGTTTGGACACATTTTACAGACTTGATGTTAGTTTGGGTTGCAACTCATCCATGTAATTCATTTATTGCTTTATACATATGCCTTACAAATGCAAATTCATGTTTACAATTGCTAAACCTATTGTTCTCACCAACTACTTCTGTAGTTGACAGTTACTTTTCACGTGTTTCAGGTAATCAGGTTTAAGACATACTAAAGGACAACTAAGGATACCGTTTAAGATAGAACAAGATGAAGAAACATGCTAGGATGGATTTAGAAACACACTAAAATCCTGAATGTTTAATTGTCTTGTTTGAAATCTTATTTTGTAAACTATATTTTGGGTCTGTAGTTGTCATTCTTTTGGTAGATAGATTGTCTGTAACTAAACAATTGTCAAAACATTATGAAACTTAGTAATCCATTGTGGTTGTTCTTACTCAATACTTGTGCATGATTCAACCATATCGTCACCGCGCCGTGGATTCCGCACGCGGCGCAGGGGGTGTGACATTATCAAACCGAAGTATTGATAACCATTTTCTGTAATAAGGATATTATATTTAATTAATCTGTTCCTTGTATTATTCTATTTTATGCGCGTTAACTGTTGTTACACTTTTAAATTATTAAAAGTGTTAGTTAACTGTATGTAATGTATTCTCAAATGCAACGTATAGAGCCCAAAAGGAGTCCATTGTGATCCTCACGTAATCAGATTACAATGCACCCAATTCACCTCTATTCCGCCGTGTGAATCCCAATGCCTTCATCGAACTGTTACTAGTAATGCGATCATACTATCACATAGTATGTTTTTAAGGTGTAGATTAAGTGTTATAAGAAATTGACTTATCACACTTCATCCATTATGATGTGGAATGATATTAAGAAGATATTTTATCCTCTAATCATTCATGTGTTGTGAAGTGTCAACACGTTTCACTGTAGTAGTTCTCATTGTTTGTTTGTGTATGAATTGTCTCAATGTTTACTCATGTAGGAATAACCAAGTGTTATAAGATATAATCTTACAACTATGTTATTCTAATGTGTTGATGATTATGAACTTACATTATCATAATCATCTGAGTTTCCCTGTTATCTCATGATCATACAAGCATGCATACAATGATAAGCGATAATAAACAGTTTAATATTATCTAATCAAAGTATAAATAACATGTTAAGCAAGACTTTTAAATAAATAAAAGTAAACATGTTTCTCAGCCCCGAGAGTTTAAAATAAGTAAAGATTAAAGAAAAGGGGCATATGAACTCACCTTGTAGTAGTAGGGTTGACTTGGCTTAAATGAAAGAATGCACGCGCTCTTGATTTAACTTGTAGTAGTTTTCACGATCCTGTATTGATTACATGTTGTGTATAACTTATAAGTATCGTTTGTAATTGATTTGTGTGCGTGTAGGTGCTAGCCTTATAGTCGGTTAACCCATCATAGTCTCAGTCGTCATTCGGCCCAACTCACTTGTTATTTATTTCTTGTTCCACTCAAATCCATGCACCATTGTTTAAAAGATTCTAAGTATAACAACTAAGTTTTAAATACAAATTATCAATCTTTTATCTCTTGAGTTAACTATGTTTTTTTTTATGGTCTTTCAACTTGTATCAATATATCCCAATTAACCATCTTGTAGTAATTACACTTAGAATGTGATTTAGTTATATGTTGTTCGTGGTTATCAACTCGTTTAGGTGTTAGGCTACAACATCACTCGTGTGGATCAAGTATCACATTGGGCCGAATGAACTGGGCCAGGACAGCCCTATTGGGCTGAAGGGTGTGTACTGGGCCGTTCACTATAGTTGTTGGGCCGGTTGAGATTGAAATTGGGCCAAAGGATTTGGGCTCTAGTAACCAAACTGTTGGGTTTTCTTGTGCTATGGCCCACGTGGGTTTACACATTTGTTGTGGGCTTGCTGAACCTATATGGGCCAACTCCCATATCTATTGGGCTTATTGAGTCAAGTGGGTTGAAAGTGATCTGCTAGACTTAGAGGTGTATTGGCTGAACATTATTTCCACTGATTTCAAAAAGGGATCAGCGAACCTATCCTTACCCGTCTAGGGTTCGGTCAAAGACCTTGGGTTCGGCGCTGTTGTGTAGACATAAGGTTCGGTTCGAGCAACAAAAGACTCGGTGATGGTTCGCAGAACTACATAGGTTCGCAGGTCCTTAAGTTGTCATCAAGGTTCGACTGATGGTGAGTAAAGGTTCGTGAGTTGAGTATGGATGGTTCGTGAGACATTGAAGATTCGGGGATGGCATGAGTAGGTTCGGCTAACTTCCAAAGGTTCGGTTATATGCAGCTCGAGTAAGGGTTCGGCTGTGTTGATGAAGGTTCGCCCAAGAAGGCTCGTTGCCTTAGGGTTCGTCGGATGTTGCAAGTTCGTGTGAATGACCAAGGGTTCGGTGATGTTATGAAGGGTTCGTAGAGCATGGTTCGTTCCACAGTGGTTTGCCTGAGACAAGGCACAGGGTTCGGCTTCCCTCCGAGGGTTCGTCCATAGGTGATGAAAGGTTCGGCCGCAGAAGCTTGTGATGCAAGTCGAAGGTTCGGTGGCCCAAGGGTTCGGCCACTTGATCAACACCCACGAACCCTGTATGCTCGGCCCTTCTTCCCAGCTCGAACCCTCGGTCCCGTAGTATCCTTGGTGCTGTGTAACCCAGATCGGTTGTTTGTGATGCCAAGTGTGGGTGTAGTAGAGTTTTAGGCCGGTTTAGGGTTTAGTAATACAAGAAAAAATGAAAACCCTAAATTTCCGAATGTTCATGGCCAAATACCTCGAATTTCAGTGGTCAAGGCTTCATATCGGTTGTACTTTTACGTAGAGGATGTCGGGAGCTTCGCGTTGGTTTGAGAATCACTCGAATTCGTTGAGAAACAAAGGAGTTATGGGGTTTTGAAGGTGGTTTATGGTGGTGAAGAGGTGGTAGCCGGAAATTCTTGTGTAGAGAGAGAGAGATGGTTGGTGAAATAAAATAAATGACTTCATTGGTTGTTTATATACCCCGGGGTGTTGGGTTTGTTTCGGTTGCTAGTTTCGCGTTTTCATCGCGTATCCGGAATTTTACGCGTATTTTAAATGAAATAAATAAAGGAAAATTTAATTTAATTTGATGTGTTTCAAAATTGTAAAAATGTTATTTAAGTTATTTTTATTAATTAAATTTCGTTCGTGTCGTTTTTCGTCTTCGTTTCGTCAGATCGCGCCACCATCGCACGTATTCGTTCGAATCGTCATTCGAACGAACACGACGATATTTATTCTTTCCGACTTTTGTTTTCTACTTTCCAGTCATCATTTCAGAACGTTAAACTCACAGATATGTTTGTGTGAATCGTCACCCACGCAAACATACTGTCAGTTCGTTATTCTGAAACGACACTGCAATATTGTTTGAATTGTGTTTCCTCACTGTCGGACTCAACTAAACATCCTGTTTTCACATTGTTTTCACATTGAATTGTCGGTCATCTGATTCCTGTCATCTATGGATATCAGATCGCAACCGATTTGTTTCTGTTATTCACTTGAACACTGTTGTTTCTCTTGATCTGTTGTGTTAACTGTACTTAAGTTTTCACTTAAATACACACAACTAATGTCTCAAATGTACGTTGTACTTACTGTATCTAAGTTTACAGAAAAATACGTACAATGATTTCTTGTATTTAGGATTCTGTTAATACAAACACTGTTCACAATCATATATGTACACATAGTTACTGTTTATAGTACACGTACCGTACGGACTTGCCGGCCTGTCAGGTACTAGTTGTCACAGTCTCCCCTTGTTAAAGAAATTTCGTCCTGAAATTTAAGCATAGAGGTCGGGCTTTACTTCTCAAACAGATGGGGATACTTTGCTTTCATGTTGTCCTCGCGCTCCGAAGTAAATTCTGGTCCACGCTTGGAGTTCCATCGAACCTTTACAATAGGGATACGGCTACGTTTCAGTTTCTTAACTTCACGTTCCATAATCTCTACAGGTTCTTCAATGAAATGTAGTTGCTCATCAACTTGTATCTCTTCCAATGGTATAATCAATGACTCGTCTGCTAAGCACCTCTTGAGATTTGATACATGGAACACATCGTGTACTCCACTGAGCTCATCAGGGAGTCTGAGTCTGTATGCCACTGGACCTATACGTTGAGTAATCTCAAAAGGTCCGACATACCTAGGTGCTAGTTTGCCCTTAGCCCCAAAACGAACTACGCCTTTCCATGGGGACACTTTCAACATAACTCGGTCACCCACATCGAATTCCAAAGGCTTGCGCCGTTTGTCTGCGTAACTCTTTTTGCGGCTACGTGTTGCTTGTAATCGCTATTGTATCTAGGCAATCTTATCAGTAGTTTCCTGAATAAGCTCAGGCCCAGTTATTCTGTTGTCTCCCACTTCGGTCCAACAAATTGGAGACCGACATCTTCTACCATAGAGTGCTTCAAAAGGAGCACATCCGATGCTGTTGTGGTAGCTATTGTTGTAGGAGAACTCAATTAGTGGTAAGTGTGTGTCCCAACTTCCACCGAAGTCTAGGATGCATGTTCTCAACATATCCTCTAGGGTTTGAATGGTGCGCTCGCTTTGTCCATCCGTTTGTGGATGATAAGCAGTGCTCAAGTTAACACTTGTCCCTAAGGATTGTTGTAATAAATGCCAGAACCACGAAGTAAATCGACTGTCCCGGTCAGAAATAATAGATAAGGGCACCCCGTGCCTTACTACTATTTCATCAATGTATAGTCTTGCTAGTTTCTCCATCTTGAAGTAACAGCTAACTCCATAGTAGTAGGATGGGCTGTAATCACATGCCCTCTAATGAAGGGCGGTAATCCACCAACATACCGCTCTATCCTCTTCTCTAGTGTTGGCACCACGTCAGGTGCCAAAGTGGCTAACTCATGAAATCTTGTGGTGTAGGCCAGATGCCCAGCACCAATCATCTCCAGGTTGAGCAATTTAGTTTCAACCTTTTTCAATTCATTTCTTGGGCAAAACTCTGCCCTCAGCATGGCCTTGAAGTCATTCCAAGGCATGGACAGAGCCTCATCTCTGCCCCTAGTCTGAACTTGAGCGTTCAACCAAGTTAACGCCCGTTTGTTGAATGACCCTGCATCATATCTGACTTTGTGCTGATCAGGACAACCACTGATATCAAGGGTGGTTTCCATCTTTTCGATCCACTGGATCAATCCGACTGCACCCTCACTGCCACTGAAGCTCGGTGGCTTGCATCCTACAAAGTTCTTGTAGGAATAGTCCTGTTGCTGTCTGGTGTTACCACTGCCTTCTCCAGACGAGTTGGCAGCATTGTTGCTGTTGTAATTGTTGATGCGGTTCATCATCTCTGGGATTACATCCCTCAGCGGGCTAGTCAGAAGAGTGGCCAATGCCACAGTAGCAGGATCCAACTGATAAACCGGTGGTGGTGTAGGTGGAGGTGGATGTGTGGGAGAATTAACAGGCGAAGGTGTCGAAGAGTGCGAAGCTAAATCCTGTGGTGGCAGTGGTGGTAAAGCTGGTTGTTGTCTTCTCGGCGGCATTCTGATCATAACCGAAAAGAAATTTGTTAGTGCAGTGATCAGAAGCAGAAGACATATGCAAATAGAATCCTAAATCACATGATCTCTATATGAGGGTCCCTAGGTTATAGTCTAGGCCAAACCGTATAAGTAACATGACCTATATTTCTCTATAACCATGGCTCTGATACCAATCTGTCACACCCCGGGCCGGCGGGAATGTATCGGGTTTTCCCGTCGGTCGGAAGGTTCCCGGGGCGCGATATCTTGAGTGATAATCAAATGATGTACATCTGTGTTGTTGCTGATCTCAATGTGATTTACAATGTTGAATAAGAGCTTGTCTTATTACGTTGTGTTAATCATAATACGAATGATATTGTCATCATGAAGTTAGGTTATCATGACATCATTCGCTTGAACCCATATGATCACCATAACATCCTTAAACCGTATTAAGAACAAGTCTTAATACTTTTAAGTCACGCATGGCGGTTAAAGAATCAATGCGATCATACTATCACATAGTATGTTTTCAAGGTGTAGATTAAGTGTTATAAGAAATTGACTTATCACACTTGATCCATTATGATGTGGAATGATATTAAGAAGATATTTTATCTTCTAATCATTCATGTGTTGTGAAGTGTCAACATGTTTCACTGTAGTAGTTCTCATTGTTTGTTTGTGTATGAATTGTCTCAATGTTTACTCATGTAGGAATAACCAAGTGTTATAAGATATAATCTTACAATTATGTTATTCTAATGTGTTGATGATTATGAAATTACATTATCATAATCATCTGAGTTTCCCTGTTATCTCTTGATCATACAAGCATACATACAATGATAAGCGATAATAAACAGTTTAATATTATCTAATCAAAGTATAAATAACATGTTAAGCAAGACTTTTAAATAAATAAAAGTAAACATGTTTCTCAGCCCCGAGAGTTTAAAATCAGTAAAGATTAAAGAAAAGGGGCATATGAACTCACCTTGTAGTAGTAGGGTTGACTTGGCTTAAATGAAAGAATGCACGCGCTCTTGATTTAACTTTTAGTAGTTTTCACGATCCTATATTGATTACATGTTGTGTATAACTTATAAGTATTGTTTGTAATTGATTTGTGTGCGTGTAGGTCCTAGCCTTATAGTTGGTTAACCCATCATAGTCTCAGTCTTCATTCGGCCCAACTCACTTGTTATTTATTTCTTGTTCCACTCAAATCCATGCACCATTGTTTAAAAGATTCTAAGTATAACAACTAAGTTTTACATACAAATTATCAATCTTTTATCTCTTGAGTTAACTATGTTTTTTTTTTATGGTCTTTCAACTTGTATCAATATATCCCAATAAACCATCTTGTAGTAATTACACTTAGAATGTGATTTAGTTATATGTTGTTCGTGGTTATCAACTCGTTTAGGTGTTAGGCTACAACATCACTCGTGTGGATCAAGTATCACATTGGGCCGAATGAACTGGGCCAGGACAGTCCTATTGGGCCGAAGGGTGTGTACTGGGTCGTTCACTATAGTTGTTGGGCTGGTTGAGATTGAAATTGGGCCAAAGGATTTGGGCTCTAGTAACCAAACTGTTGGGTTATCTTGTGCTATGGGCCACGTGGGTTTACACATTTTTTGTGGGCTTGCTGAACCTATATGGGCCAACTCCCATATCTATTGGCTTATTGAGTCAAGTGGGCCGAAAGTGATCTGCTAGACTTAGAGGTGTATTGGCCGAACACTATTTCCACTGATTTCAAAAAGGGACCAGCGAACCTATCCTTACCCGTCTAGGGTTCGGTCAAAGACCTTGGGTTCGGCGCTGTTGTGTAGACATAAGGTTCGGTTCGAGCAACAAAAGACTCGGTGATGGTTCGCAGAACTACATAGGTTCGCAGGTCCTTAAGTGGTCATCAAGGTTCGGCTGATGGTGAGTAAAGGTTCGTGAGTTGAGTATGGATGGTTCGTGAGACATTGAAGATTCAGGGATGGCATGAGTAGGTTCGGCTAACTTCCAAAGGTTCGGTTCTATGCAGCTCGAGTAAGGGTTCGGCTGTGTTGATGAAGGTTTGCCCAAGAAGGCTCGTTGCCTTAGGGTTCGTCGGATGTTGCAGGTTCGTGTGAATGACCATGGGTTCGGTGATGTTATGAAGGGTTCGTAGAGCATGGTTCATTCCACATTGGTTCGGTTGAGACAAGGCACAGGGTTCGGCTTCCCTCTGAGGGTTCGTCCATAGGTGATGAAAGGTTCGGCCGCAGAAGCTTGTGATGCAAGTCGAAGGTTCGGTGGCCCAAGGGTTCGGCCCCCTGATCAACACCCACGAACCCTGTATGCTCGGCCCTTCTTCCCAGCTCGAACCCTCGGTCCCATAGTATCCTTGGTGCTGTGTAACCCAGATCGGTTGTTCGTGATGCCATGTGTGGGTGTAGTAGAGTTTTAGGCCGGTTTAGGGTTTAGTAATACAAGAAAAAATGAAAACCCTAAATTTCCGAATGTTCATGGCCAAATACCTCGAATTTCAGTGGTCAAGGCTTCAGATCGGTTGTATTTTCACGTACAGGATGTCGGGAGCTTCGCGTGGGTTCGAGAATCACTCAAATTCGTTGAGAAATGAAGGAGTTATGGGGTTTTGAAGGTGGTTTATGGTGGTGAAGAGGTGGTAGCCGGAAATTCTTGTGTAGAGAGAGAGAGATGGTTGGTGAAATGAAATAAATGACTTCATTGGTTGTTTATATACCCCGGGGTGTTCGGGTTTTTTTCAGTTGCTCGTTTCGTGTTTTCGTCGCGTATCCGGAATTTTACGCGTATTTTAAATGAAATAAATAAAGGAAAATTTAATTTAATTTGATGAGTTTCAAAATTGTAAAAATGTTATTTAAGTTATTTTTATTAATTAAATTTCGTTCGTGTCGTTTTTCGTCTTCGTTTCGTCAGATCGCGTCACCATCGCACGTATTCGTTCGAATCGTCATTCGAACGAAGACGACGATGGTTTTGCTTTTCGACTTTTGTTTTCTACTTTCCAGTCATCATTTCAGAACGTTAAACTCACAGATATGTTTGTGTGAATCGTCACCCACGCAAACATACTGTCAGTTCGTTATTCTGAAACGGCACTGCAATATTGTTTGAATTGTGTTTCCTCACTGTCGGACTCAACTAAACATCCTGTTTTCACATTGAATTGTCGGTCATCTGATTCCTGTCATCTATGGATATCAGATCGCAACCGATTTGTTTCTGTTATTCACTTGAACACTGTTGTTTCTCTTGATCTGTTGTGTTAACTGTACTTAAGTTTTCACTTAAATACACACAACTAATGTCTCAAATGTACGTTGTACTTACTGTATCTAAGTTTATACAAAAATACGTACAACGATTTCTTGTATTTAGGATTCTATTAATACAAACACTGTTCACAATCATATATGTACACATAGTTACTGTTTATAGTACACGTACCTTACGGACTTGCCGGCCGGTCAGGTACTAGTTGTCACAGTAATAGTGTCTCATACTTTTGTAATGTTTCAGTTTTTTATTTTAGGACAAATTAACAATCATGCGATTAGTATTTGGATCTCAATTTTGATATTCGTAATATTCTTACCGCTGTCGTGACCGAATACTCATATTGACAAAATGCTATAATTCAAGTTCGTTTTTTAATAGGGTGGCATTGTGCGGAGCAAGTTAACGTGGTTTTTCACTTTTTATTATTATTAAATGTTTACAAATTAACAACTTTATTTAAAAAATAATAATTATTACTTTTTTCCCGTTTAATTTGTCGGTCATATGTTTATGTTTCTTGTTGGTAGATTTTGCGATTAAACACGATCTTTTTTTGTTGTAACGAACACATTTATAAAGAGTATACTCTAGGTTTTTATAATAGAATGACGACCGTTATGTCGTTTTTTATATTTGCGTTTTGATACATGGGATCATGTCTGTGTTCTAATACGAGGAATCGTAGTGGAATTCTCGCCACAATGCGCGTGACTAGCCACTAGTTAGGTCTAAATTCTCCTTTTTTCCACTAAATACATAAGTTTCTCTTCTTTATAATTTTTGATAACCATGCGGATCTTTCATTCTTCTTTCTAACTTTTTCTTTCTTCAATCAATGTTGCTCATTCAAATTACGATCTATTGTTGTTAAAGTTTGAACAATTCAATTGTTTATTGGCATCGCTGTTTGTCGACCAAAAAAGAAAAAGAAAAAGAAAAACCTACTCTTCTTGATTATTGCTCCTTCTCATGCGGCTCCAATATTTGATAGTTTGATTTATTCTAAATATCAAACTTTTAAACTAAACGCTAACCTTTTTCTAAAACAATTCAGCCCCTTCCAATTTGTGAATATCAAAAAATACGTTGTATCTCCCAGATCCTACTAATTAGTGAAACTTGATTGTATATGTTTGTAAAATTTACCCTGCATAATTATCACTTGTTTTCATTAACGATTACAAAAAATTGGAATAAAAAAACAAACAAATTGATTTTTTCTGTTGATTTACATGTAAGATTAATCAGTGCATATGCATCATTCATGTTTGACACTAAGATAATGTTTGTTTCTCAGTCCAACTTCCACAACCAGAGTTAGCAGAGCCTCACATACCTGTAAAGCATCTGGCTCCAAAGGGTCATCATTTGTTGAAGAGTATACCATCCAAGCATGGTCCAACTTGCGCTTCGGGTGCACCACTACCGACCCAGGTACCTCCGCATCACGACATGTAACCAGCCCATCACTCTTCTCACCGTATCTAGTTTGCAACAGCTGAGCACATGCAGCCAATGTAGCGCCGAGAGGAACTACTACAGGCAACACAGTGGCTGCAGAGTTTGAAAATACCGGAAGCTCTGTATGTGCAACCCGAGAAAGTGTTGCCAAAACAGCTGGAGATATGTTGGCTTCCGTGTGAAATGAAACAACCGGTAGTTCCTTTGGCAAATGGTGTTTCCTCAAGAACTCCTTGCGTTTCTCGTAAGTCAAGTCTTCCAGTGATTGAAAGTCACCCTTCAAAAACCAACAAACAACACACATTTCATTTCACTGCACACACTCTTTTAAAGATGGGCAAATTTGGATTTTAGTCATCTAAACCATGACCCGTCGGCTGTTAATAATCCATACTGGCAGATTGGCTAATATCACTCACAATTTTCACTTTCCTTATCATGGACATTACAATAGCATAATCATCATAGATTTTAAGTTGGTTTTCACTTGATTTCACTCAACATCATGGTTGCAAAAGTCGCTAGGCTTTGCTAGGTTGCTAGAATGAAAAGTAGTGAGTACTCGAAAATTTCTATGCTAGTAATCAGGTTAGGCAGGGAGTACTCGGGATTTCTCGGGGAGTTTTACAACATTGCTCAATATTATAACTATAAACGAAAGGGGAAAGCATAAAAGCGACATCAAGTGGAAATGAAGCATAAATTGAGAGTATTTTTTTATGATTATGCAATAGGGATGCCCATGACAACAAAAGTGAGTTAAGAATGCTATTAAAGCATTTGCTAGTATAGATTATTATCAGCCAATGGGTCATAGTTTAGATTAATTAAATCCAATTTTCGTTAAAGACGAGAAAACAAAGTGTACCTTTATGACTTTACATATCAAGATTTCCATAAGTTTTCTGAGATTAAAATAGTCCCCTATCTGACCTTCTCTCATAATATTTGAAGCAATGGGGCTACCACCATATGGGCTCTGAGCTAAAGCATGACCTGCAACTTTATCTCTCAACTCAGGCCAATACATCGATAAAGCGGCAGCTGCGTCTACTCCCCCTTTGCTATGACCTAAAAGCAAAACACGCTTCTTTGACCCCCAATAAACCTCTTCAATGTACTCTTTAATTTCACGGGCATTCTTTTCTACCGATGCCTAAAATATCGTTCCATGTTATCATGCATATACATCAAACTGCCACATTAATTGGGTTCCTAATAATAGCAATACCTCACTATGAATCTTTGCAATGTGACATGTTAGTTCCATTTTTGAGAATGTTGCCTTTGTACTAGTAAAATAAAGTGGCCCGTGATTGCTAAAAAGACCTGATCAAAACAAAATTTTATGGAATTTAAATGTGTAGCATAGATTATGGCCAGATAAGATTCTAAAAATCTTTAGATTACCAGGAACCAAGAGATAAACCCTTGAATTTGGCAACACGTGTATACCGTGCCTGGTGCAGGGAGAAGCAACAAAATTAATACTTTATAAGCAAATATAGGAGGGAATTTAACTACTATTGTACATGATATTGTCAAGAATATTATTAAATCGTTCTGTCCCATCTTCAATAAAAGGCATCCCTGGAGCACGCTGAAGCCAGCCAATGTCATCAGATGACCCGTGAACTGTCCTGCGAACCCGCTCAATAAGGCTGAAGAAAAAATAACTTCATGTGAGTTGTATAATAAGTGCAGTAGAAGACATGTAAACAATGCAAACAAAATTTGAAAAAAAAAATGCATTTTAAAGCATGATGAAATTTAAATTCAGGTTAATAGTCAAATTGGATGTTATGATTACCCTTGAAACACGGAAATGCCACTTGGACTGGTCTGATCAGAGTGCACGATTACGTCACTATTCTGAGAACAATCTGAGTTCCTTGTTATTTCATCATGAACAGGTGGTGCGCTGTTACTCAACAAAGGTTCTCTGAGTTCTTTGAATCCCACCACTTCCTGCCCATCATAATTTATAGGAGCAATGCCTGTTCATAGAAAGAAAAATTGTAAATAATCTGATGAACTTATGACTGAACACATAAAAACTGATGAAAAGGCATCACATTTATATAAATACATTTAACTTCTTTAACGATATTCACTTAAGCTACCTAAATTTTTTATAAAGTATTTAGAAGCAAAATATTCAAAACTGGCTTAATTTGAAGAGATTTATTTTTGGTGTTACAGTAGAGACAGAAGAACAACATATCTGATGTAAGAAAAAGAACTAAATTAATAATCGTCTCCTCATAAAAAGCCTCTCTAATCAGAATATAACTAATATCAGAGTACACACATGCTTTTGTGTGTGCGTGTGTAAAAGTGGGGACAAACCAGAAGCAGTTGGGAAACAACTAGTCAGGTATGAGGTTGTCTCAGTAAGATAAGATGCTGCTCCATTTAAGGCTGGTACTGATGGAAATAGCGGGAGAGTTTGCTGCCTGTTCCTCATGGCATTAGTGTTTGCCTAACAAAAACAAAGAAACAAAATGTAACATAAAAAATGTTGTTAAAAGGATTTCAAAATTCAAACTATTCGTATATGTTTAAAACATGTAATCGTTTGTCGTATGTTTTGGAGCCAAGGTGTCTCTCTTTCCTTTAAATAGAAGTAAGATTTTCTTACAACTCACTCTCTTTTGCTATGAGAGAGACTTACTAGATACTGTTATAAAAATCGTAATTAACCATAGAGAGCAGTCCCTCCCAAACTAGAATTATGAGGAAAGACCAAGAACACATTGTATATATTAAACAATAAAAATCCAGACCATTACAATGACCTAATGACTCACATTTATAATATCTAGACCCTTAATGACCAAGTAACCCACTTAGACTTATGTAAGGAAACAAAATCAAATTGACCAAGCTCAATCTCTACAAACCAAATAACCAAACAACCTAACAATTAAATAAACTCTCCTAATAATTAAGGTAAATAAACCGACTCTACATATTGACCCAATCTTTGACCCGTGACCATTCGGTTTTATGTGAAGTTGTGAACAAACCTAAGTCCAAAAAGAGTCATCTCTAAACTAAAAGAAGAGGCATGGATGTGCAGAAGAAGCATGAAACACCTCTGAACTAAACCCTAATGCCCATTGAGCGATGTGTAAAACCAACAAAAGGTTTCATATCTTAACCATTTAGCACATGTGAAAGCATTTGATGATAATAAGAAATGTTAGATGCTGATTAACACCTAATTGTACATTACTTGACGTAAGAAGAAATCCCCGTCCTGCCTTCAAAACTTTCTCTTTGCACAAGGTAAAGAGTATTACCGTAATTCGTATACTTGATTCTTCCTCGTTGGTGTTTGCAGCCTCCATAGTTTGAGCTGATAGCAAAAAAAAGTCTATAATCAAACCACCATATATCCTATAATTGTATAGAATGGTGTAAAGAACACAAAATAAATATTGAAGTGCGTTCAGGTATTAAAAATGGAAAAGAATATTGTAATATAGCAAGGTTGACTATAATTCTTGAGAGAGGAATCGATTCCCTTTTGATTGTACAAGAATATGTGGAGCTTAGCATGTCTGGAAAAACAAATTTTGCCATGCAAAACCAAAAATCTACACACTGTATCTATTTCTATAGATAATCTCAAGGATACTGTCCACCTAGGCTTGCTCCTAATGTGGTAGTAAAATGTTTGTAGTATGCCAGAAAGCAGGCAGTAAAAGTTGCATTGCCTCAGGTTGCCTGGGAGAAAATATATTAACTTCTAACTAATTCTTGTTGTATTGACTAATATAAAATTAACTCTCAAAATATTCAGGGAAATGTATGCCAACATACATTCATGCATCACTAAACCAAAAATAGAAATAATGTTGTGATGATCTACATTGCATCTTTGATGTAAGAAATAACAAATTGCAAAAACTGGAGAAGAAAAATAATGTCTTGTAATATTGATTAACCATGAAAGATTGCAAATAAATAGAAATAGAAAACAAAATTCAAAACCTATATAATTCCCATAGGTTGCATGGCTGATAAAACTTCTTTTTTAAGCAAATGATCTAACATCATGTAAGATTTAGACAATATACATTTGTGTTGCATTCATTTTAAGGATAAACATTCTCTTTTTAAAATAAAGCATATGAAAACTTGAAAAAGAAACTAAATAACTTCTAGGACAATATAAACTACGCAAATTAACTTTAATCAAAATATCTACCCAGTCTCTTACATATACAAACTACAAAGGCATCTAATAGGACCCGTATTGATGTCTGACATCAGCAGCCTATTAAGTTAGGGTTTTGATTTCTGATCACCAATTATTGGTTGATCAATTTCAAGAAATACATCTTACGTTTATATTCTTGTACCAACTTTTATTCATATTTGATGAGTTTATGTATACTGATTTGGATTCTAAAAACTAATTCTTCAATGTTTTGCTCAGTCCAAAATTATACCTTCACAAATACTGATGAGAATGGACTGAAAAAATGTTCAAATACACATGTGAGGGCGCTTTTGAGATCAATATTTCAAGTCAGGGTAAACATTGTTAGATACTTAGATATGAGACTAATTCTAGTAGAGCATTAAAAAGTAGAATAATATGTAACTTATTATATTTAGCAATTCACTCTTTTTCAATGGGTTGTTGCTTGTTGTAAATACAAACAGAAGCAAACATTGGTTGTCAGAATTCGAGTGGCATACAAATGATCTAACATTCTAGTTAGTCTCTCTTCGTTTAGTAATTAGTTAGTCATAAAATTACACTATTGCTATCATGTTAAAACTTTTAAATCTTCAATGAATTTCAAATCACTGGTCCTCAACAAGTCAAGATGATATGCAACAGAATATGAAAAAGGCACATGAAATTCAATCTCAAATCAATCTTATCTTACTATCCCTATTTTTCAAAGATAAAACCTATCCCTAACAACCTTTGTTCAACCTCACAAAACTAGGAAATGAATGATCATACTAACAGAAATTATAAGGGTTAGTGCTTTCCTTTTTCTTCAAATTATTAAGCGGTTTTCCCCTTGAAATACAATGAATCTGTAGCAAACCCAGAGACGAATGATCGACACAACAGCGTCAAAAATCTTACACGAATATTGATTAGTTTAAACTTGTTGAGAAAATCATACCAAATGGCACCGAAATTATAACATTCTATGAAACAATACAAAGCTTTTCAATTAATTACTCTAACCTGATGAATTTATATAATTCGCTGAGGATATGAATGCATAAGCAACCGATTTTAACAAGGCCGATTGTTGAACGTCAGAGATTGAACATACAAAAAGAAGCCGGTTTTAAGAAGTATGATTGTTGACGAATCAATAGAGAATGAAGATCGCTAGGGATACAAATTTAAGATGAACTTTGGGCATCGTTTGTTGCAGACTATGGAGGTTATTTTACAGACATGAGGAACACTTTTTTTCTTTTTCCTTTTTTTCTTTTTTACAAGGATATATATCCTACAAACTTGTTAAATATTATTCCCAGCTTTGGACACGTGTAATACACCGGTGTCTATTAGAATTTGATTTATTTTCTTTGTTATACTAATATAATTGAAATGAATACAAGTTTTTAAAATAAAAGATAACTTTTAGTGAGGTAGTACTAAAGTAAATGTATTTTAGTATAATTGATATTTTTCTAGTTGTGTAATAAATGTGGAGGTTTAAGGATCACATTTAAATAAAATAAAAGAATCCTGATTGTACACATCTTCTGAACAATTGTACCCAAAAATTAAAATGACAAATTGACTTTTTGTAAGTCAAACACATTATATCTAACTTATAACACGGGTATAAATAATTACACTTTTCAATCTAAACAGCAAGAACATTCGTTGGTTTCATGTCTCTATGAACAATTCCAATTTTAAGAAGATGTTGCAAAGCTTTTGATGCAAAGAGAGATCACAAAGGAATAAGTGAACAATGTTCTGAATTATGAAAAAAAAATAGACAAGGCATTAAGGTTAAAGCTTACCCTAATTTGTTCACTCTCTCTCAGTATCAACACACATTATACAACCTAACCGAAAACAATCTACAAACATGAAATGCTCAAAGTAATCTTAGCATTAATAAAACATAAAGTCAATGTTTTATTTAAGCCCATAATAAAATCATACCAGAAATACACATTTAGATCATCTTAGTTTCTCCATTAGGAATTTTTTGATTTCCCTACTTTGCTACAGGCAACTTCCTATATAGAGTAAGGTTATTGTACAAAACAATAATTTTGTAAAAACAGTGAGAAACGATCTGAACCTTTGATGTGTTATCATCAATGGCTATTAAAGAACTAGTGGCATGATTGTAATTAGTATGTTGTTTAAAATGGAAATAAGGGCATAAAAGGAATTTCCATATTTGCAGATATCATGCTATCCATTAAATAAGGAGCAGTTACTATTTTTAAGGAATAAGTCGGTTTCATTTTCGCGATGTGCTAATATGTGCTATTAGTACATGAAGCGTATATCAGCACATTCACATAATACGTGCTATTAATACATGTAAGCATATATCAGCTCGTATACATAATATGTGATATTAATACATGATATATCAACACATATTAGTACATATATATATCAACATATAATAGCACTACAAAATCTGTGCTTTGGCGTTTAAAATTACAACATGTCAGCACACAACAACACTAAAAATATGCTAAATAATTATTCTATCATTCATACCAGCACATATCAACAAATTATTTAACGATTTATCAATTTAACAAATTATTAAAACTCACTGTTCAAATCGTTCTACATAAAATAGCACATACTACCATATAACAACACATATTAACACTCATCCATCCATTTGTACGTATTCATCCATCGAATTTTGCAAATGTAATTCAAAAAATCAATACGTGCGGTTTTTTTTATTCGATATTTGAGGTTACGAATTCAATGGTTTTAAGATTATACGTGATATAATTTTAATTTTGGAATATGTTCAATCAGGAAACTGATTAACCACTTCCCTATTTTAATGCATAATTTAAAATCATTTAAATACAATTGCCTATATTACCCTTTTCTATTAATTAATAAAAATGCCACATGTCAACACATTATTGGTTCCTACCATTTTTACAAAATTTTCTATTTGTATCTGAACCTACTCCTATAGATATATATATTAGTTTCATTGCAAACATTCATAACTTTAAATTCAAGGTGAGATAAAATAAATGTAGCTCACGTATTAAGATAAAATAATAACATTGTAACATATTAAGATAAAATAAATTTAAATAGCAGATTAATAAATAAATGAGTACAAAAACTTGCCACACCTCATCAAACACCCAATGTAACTCCTGTATGATTTCCAAAAGCAATCTCACGAATCATCTTCCAAAATAAACAAGACAAACTGTATCAGACAAACTATTAACCTTCATCAATCAAACATCATGTATGCGTGCGTATATAGCAATATATTTGTATTACATATGTTTGTGCATATATCTATATATGTCACCTGCAACCCGCACCAACCAAAGGTTATGGGTATGTTTGTTTATTATAATTATGAAAGATGTACTAATACGATAGAAACCATTTTAATCAAATATTCAGCTGAATAACTTACCCTCTCATTTAAATCGTTATGAATAAACAAACATTGGCATAAATCATCTGGTTAATGCTTGTATTATTATGCTTTGTTTCTAGGGTGTTTTATGAACATGATTTGGCCCAAATAAGCATTAAGCAAGCTTCTGTCCAGCAATTTTATCGTTTAGAATTGCGCGAAGATTGCATATCATAGCTTTTGCAATGGTTTCAAGAGCAGCAGTCAGAAATATAGAAAACTAATGTAGTCATTTGCATTAGAAATGAGATGTTTGACAGTTAGGAGTCAAATAAATATATTATAAATTCAATATTGGCATAAATCATCTGGTTAATGCTTGTATTATTCGACATTTTGGAGTCAAATAAGTTATTTAACTGAATCTTTATCCATTATCCCTCCAAAGATTGCTAATATGAATATATGATCTGCATGTATAAAAACAAATTTATATTGTTTATTTATCTATTTCACCTTTCATTCTTGATTGGTCAAATTATAGTACAAAAGGGGCATAAAATGAAATTGTGTTCGTATTGAGAGAAAATTTAAACTTTCACTCGTTGAGAGAAAATTTCTTGAACAAGACAACTAAGATGATGATCGCTATATTGTTTAAGCCGTTGAAGGTTTTAACTTTTAAGTCTTGAATTCATCCAACCCTTCTACGGAGATGCCCTTGCCAATGCAACCACTAACGAAAAAAATAAAATATTCCAAAAGAGAAGATCATTAGATGTTAATTGCTTTCAAAATCACAAAACTCTATATAAGAATTCTAAAAAAGCACCATACTAAAATAGAATTTAAACAACAAAATCATACCATGGATGTAATGGACGTACTAACCAAACTTATATTTATGTTTCTCGTTGCAAACGTCTTTGGAGCGTTGGCCTTCACATGAATCCGGACCTTTGGAGGCAAACCCTCCATGTACAATTTCACCCTGCGACTCCTCTTTAACTGGCTCATCAGCCATCATATCATCCCATACTATCCCACTGAGCTCCACAATGGAATCAAACGTCTTTGGAACGTTGGCCTTCACATGAATCCGGACCTTTGGAGGCAAACCCTCCATGTACAATTTCACCCTGTGTTCCTCTGTGAAAACCAGATGAGGAACAAGCCTGGCCATCTCAGTAAACCTTGAAGTGTACTGGCGGTGGTTCAGACTCCCAGCTTTCAGAACAAAAAATTCTCTTTCCACCTTGTCAAGCTCGTTCTTGGGACATAACTGCTTAGTTACCAGCTCTTTCAGGTCTTCCCAAGTCATATTTTCCATGTCAGCCGCGGTCTTAGATTGCTTGATCGTGTTCCACCAATGAAGTGCCTCCTCGACAAAGGAGTGAGCTGCAAACTTGACAGCTTGATCAGTTCGGCACTTACTGATGGAGATGATAGCCTCCATATTGGATATCCAGTGGCAGGTGGCCACAACACCTTTCTTGCCGTCATAGGTCGGTGGGTTGCATCCTTTGAAGGACTTTGTTGTAACCTTGAAGAATTTCGTGTAAATTTTGAAACTAATACTAATGCCAGATTTCAAATAAATAAAAATAAACGGAATTTATTTAACGATTTATAATAAATAAATAAATATATATACTATATTAAATACGAAATGTTATCAACTAAGTAAACTTTGATAAAATAAAACCTTTATAGATTATTATATGTATATACATATGTATACATGCTTAATAAAATGTTAAACATTTAAAGATATTAATCTAATTGTGTATTTACTTTATAAAAATAATAATATATACAATTAATAGGTTATCAACCCGTGTGTTACACGGATTTAATATAAAGTATTAAATAATTAGTAATGAAAATTTAGCAATTAAAAAACGATATTTGACATACTAATAAATATTTTAAGTAATAAATAAATAACTAAAAATTTTAATCACTATACAAATGATATATATGACCTTATGATGTATACCAATTAATATTTCTGAAATAACTGACGCTAAAAACTTCATTTTGTCTTATATTAAAAACTGATTTTTATTAATCAATAATTATGTAACTTTCTCTATCATTTTTATTACTTCAGTTTTTAAATAAATTAAAAAATGTCATTTTTGTAAAAAATTCATTATTTAAAAACTCATTTTATGGTATATTTTAAAAAAAATCATTTTATAAGATAACATGTTTCTCACATAAATTTTGTTTTTTTAAATAATAAAATATTTCTTTCTTTAAAAAAATTTGATTTTATAAAATTTTGGTGTATTTTATAAATAATTTAAGTGTGTTTTTATTATAAAATGATAAATAATATATTAATTATTAGTATTATAATTATTTAATAAAAGAAAGAAAATTTATTTAATAAGAAAGAGAATATATAGTTATTTAATAAGAGAGATAATTAAGTGTAATGATAAGATCATGGGGTATGCCCCATTACCCACTCACTCCACGTAGGCACTCACCCCAACCACTCACCCCACCATTTTGATGAAATGCTACATTACCCACTCATTCCACGTCATCATTCCTTTTTAAATTAAAATGAGATATATTTAATAAAAAAATTACAAATTAATTAAAAAAAATTACATATAAAAAACATGACTAATTAATAAAAAAAATTACATAAAGCTAGTTATCTCTATATTTATTACGAATTTTATCCTTCTCCTGCTCGGCAATTTCGCGTCGAGCCGGTTAAGTGTTCGGTGTTGGTGAATAGAAGTTGTAACTCTACCAACCGTTGACGTTCCCGTTTTAATTCGTTAAAGTCACCGATTCGTTGAGATAAGTGTTCTATTCATTGGTTATAATCCGGGGTCGTTTGAGATGAAGAGCCCCGTCTCGCCCTTGCTCGGTCGGTTTTTGCACCATCTCTCCCAATCGGACGGGTCAAATCCTCTATCTCGTCGTCGTCGTCTTCTTCTTCTTCGTCGAGATCGTTTAGATTTATATGAACTCGAGCATCCGACGTGCCGGGGCTATCGGTTGACGACGCTTTTGATCGTTTTGAGGCCGAGGTTTGTACAGTTGGGATTCTAATCCAGTTAGGACATTTCCTCATAAGCTCCCAACTCCGTTTAAGCGTGAAGGGGGCGTTAAACTCTTCCCAGTATTGATCTTCCGATTCGAACTCGATCATCGCGTCGCTTTGGCCGCTCCGGCGAGTTTGCCATTTCTGGGAATAAATCCCGTTGAACCTTCTAACCTTCTGGTTCACGTCACGCCATTCGCTAGAGATCATATCCTTTGTACGATACTCCCCACGACCCATGGCTTGAAAAAATTGACTTCGGATTTTACTCCAAAAGTCCGGTCCTTTTTTGTTACGACCTATAAACAATTTATAAAAAAAATATTAACAATTTATAAAAAAAATATTAACAATTTTAAAACACTAAAAAGAAAGTAATTACCAGCAATTGGATCTTCCGACACATCGATCCAAGCTTTTGTTAGTTGAAACTAATCCTCCGGAGACTATTTTTCTAGACGGGATGAACCTCCGATAGCGGGTTCGGTATCCCCAACTTGTTTCTTTATGTGTCTACGCCTTTGTTTTGGTTGCGTGCTTGGACCGGCATTTGTAGTGGGTTGGGTCTCGTGTACAACTTCATCCTGAGATAGTTGAGCAAACCCGTGCGGTAGTTGACTCGAACCATAATCGGCGAATGTGTAAAACCCTTGTTGTGGGCCTGAATTAAAATTCGGTCGATAACAGTTTGAATCAAAAAAAGGATTTATTGGAGAAGGGCTAAAGAACCAATTCGAATGTGGCACGTTCGGGTTTTGGTTAGGTGGAGTGTTTGGTTATAGTAATTGGGTTTTTGGTTGGGATCCATGGAAACTGTTTTTTTGGTTAAGAAATTTAATAGGTTTGAAATGGGAAGAGTGAGAATTTTTTTGTGTTGAATGTTTGAAATGTGGAGTTAAATAGGTAAAATTTTTTTTTTACTCCCTTCCAACGGTCACCTTCAATGTCTCTTTCCCATTTCTTGTCGTTGCCCCGATCACGTGTCACACCCCGAGCCG
Organism: Mikania micrantha; assembly: GCA_009363875.1. Classification (NCBI taxonomy): domain Eukaryota; kingdom Viridiplantae; phylum Streptophyta; class Magnoliopsida; order Asterales; family Asteraceae; genus Mikania; species Mikania micrantha. The sequence goes on along the minus strand of SZYD01000406.1, from coordinate 1,959 downwards.
GCGGGGTTGGATCGGAGTCCACGTCGGGCGGAAGGTTCCCGGGGCGCGATATCGTGAATGATAATCGGGATGATCAGATTGTTTACATAGCATCAATGTTAAGAATATCTAAATCACAAAAACATTTAACTAAAATCTACAAAGTTAAATTACAATATCAATGTTTGATAATTTAACCAAGTAGACATATCAAAAAGAATCATGAGTCCACTATCTTGTATTCGTACAAGATATAAAAAAAATGATTCACAATGATCAGAAAAGCTGTGCTTTCCAAAACTACTAGGTCCTCTAACTGAGCATCCTAGCATGCAAATCCAAAGCCCTAGCTTAATCCTGTTCATCACCTGAGAAAGCATGAAATAAAACAAACTCAACACAATGGTTGGTGAGTTCATATAGTTTAATATTTGAAAAATAGCTTTGCAAACCTTCTTGGTAAAACCTTAACCTCATTAACATCACATGAATCATCCAACTCAGTATGCTTATATATAGGGCATACCCCTGAGTCGAGCCTACGACCCGCCCAGACGCCGTCCCACCACATACTAAGCCGCATAAGACATTGATCTTAATGATAATTAAGCATTTTACCTACCATTCGATTCCAACATAGATTCAAGCATCATGTTTATAAGTTTATGATATCAACTAAAAAATGTTCATGTTTTCCCTAGGTAACAACCTTAATCTCATTAAGATCACATGTATCATCCAACCTAGTATGCTTATATATAGGGCATACCCCTGAGTCGAGCCTACGACCCGCCCAGACGCCGTCCCACCACAGACTAAGCCGCATAACACATTGATCTTAATGATAATTAAGCGTCTCTACCTAACACCCACTTCTATGTTAAAACTGGATTTCCATAATTTGAAATAAAGCTGATTTCGTGGGTTCACCATGTCTTCATGATTTCCCAAAAACAATTATAGAAATATAATGTTAAATGTTTAATTAAATAAATAAATAAATATTTGCATACAACTAAGACATGATGATTGGACCTTATTTGACTCAATCAATTAGACTTAGTTGTTGGTGGTTGTCCAAGTTGTACCCTCTCACACGTGACCCATATCAGGCATAACTCACAAGGAGTATACCTGAGCGTGCCGTGATTTTAATGTTTTGCCCATATCAGCTTGACCCTCTGGCCTACTGTATGCGTCGGGACTTTAAGGATATCCTTTGGTTCTTGATCGTCCTGGATTCTCTTGATTTCAGATATTGATTTCATTTGATAGTTCACGTTATTGCCCATGTAGCCTGACTACAAAAGTCTACTACTGTGACGGGACTTTATGTGCGTTACACGTGGTCTTGATTTCTATACAACTGACATCCACCTTAACTCAAGTATTAATGATTTCATTAAATCTTAATGATTTCATTATTCAATGATTCACACACATTTATGATTTCTGATTCCTTGTGTTCTTTTGAATTGATCTTTAGAATTCCATGATTTCACAGTGATTATAGATTCATGATTAGGATCCTGAGTTTACTGATCACACACTGGATTAAATTCCATTGCATTTGATCTTTAGCTTTGGTTTTTTGATTTCACTTTGAATTTATATTCTGAAATTTGAACTCGATGGACTAAAGGTTTATTTAGAGTTTAGAATTTAGGTATTACTCATAAGAGTAATTTAATTAACTTGCTTAATTAACTTGATAGTTAATTAGCCTGGAATTTACCTAGACAGGAGTCTAGGTGTATAAAAACAAGCATACATAAAGTATATAATAAATAATAGCATTTAAGTAAACAATTTAATGAAAACAATTACGCATGCTTCTCAGCCCGCGGTTTGAAACAAAAATGTTTAGAAAAGGGGCAATAAATCACCTGTGCTGCTATGTAAATGATCAAACACAAATGCGTGCTTGTTCTGGTAGTTTAGGTTTCTTCAGTTCCTGAGTTGTTTTAAGAAAAGTTCGAA